>PNEQ01024196.1:0-10809 GCA_003012365.1 Medauroidea extradentata | reverse complement strand
TTACACGACCGCCGCGATTACGCGACCAAATACATCGTGCCGCCGCAACAACACCTCAAAGTGAGTTCAATCGCGATAACCGAACACCGCTGCCACCATGTTATGTCCGCGAAGCTTCGTTAACGTCCCCTGCCACTTAGTTATATTGTTCGCTTCTCCGGCCGTCTGCCATCACTGCCCCAGTCCTGCCAACACCACACTCAGTAATTATTGTATTGCATTATAATGCAACTGCTATCCATAACCGACACTTGCATGCACACCTACCGTTCATAACAATACAATTGACAACAATAACAACACAGGTGTACCAATGCACACATGACAAATATCCAAACATGTACATACAACACTTCTTACATCTTTTTTTGCTACCCACACTACTTCTGATTAATGCAGACCTAAAAACACACCTTGCATGTACATAATTTTCTTTACATAGATTTACATGGTACTTCCTTGTTTAACTGGTGAGCTGATGTCCTAAATGCTTCACACCATACATTTTTGGGTAAATTCATCTTGCCAAACATGGTTCTGCTTTGTCCACTAGTGTCCTGTTCAGCGTTTCACATTTTCCACTACGCTGAGGAGAATAAGGTGCAGTATACTCTTAGTTGTATACCCTTATTCTTAAAAAAGTTTTTCACTTTAAACTCCCCCACAATTATTGCATATCAGACTCGTACAAATTGCTCTCAACTTTCTTTGTAGGTGTCTTTCAAAGTCTTGAGAATATTTTTCACTCTTATTGGTGGAGTGTTAACAGGTCCACCTATATCAGTATGAAGGAATTCACCAATGCTGCTTGACTGTGGGTATGAATAGCAAAAAAATAGCTGCTTATTAACTTTATCCTGGCAACAAGAATCACACACTCTCTCTGAAAATGAAAGATCCATGGGTCTCAGTTCCTTCTTTTTCAGATGTCCCAGCTTTCTATGGCACAAGTCTATGACCGACGTTAGATTACACTGTACTTCTTGTAATTATTGATACTCACTGTGTGGTAGCCATAGGGAAATGTGTTTAGGATGTAAGTTGTCTAAGGTTATGTAGTGGTAGCACTGTTCTTGTTGTTAAGCGAGTCATGGCGGTAAGGTAATAAATGGCGGTCTGCCGAAACAATGCTCTTGTATGTCACGTTATAACACACTGTTATTAGTTTCTACTAAACATTTATTATCTCAATACATTGTGTCTCATTCAAGCTTTCTATAACTGACCAGCATCGCTCTGCAATGGTGCCAACACTGTATGCCAATATACATTATTATGCACAATGTTACAAAATATACCTTACCCTGTACAACATCTTCCCCCTCTTTTTTTTTATAATAAAACGTATACAATTAGATCTAAGTAAACCATACAAACAAAAAAAAAATGAAAACATACTTGATTACTCACACAATTACAATTTTCACTAGGCCCTACTTTCAACTCAGAGTCATTCAGAAACTAGGCATTCTATGTGTCAAATGCATTGAATTTATTAAGACTGAAAACCTTGTCACTGAAGGTACACTATTATTTTACATAGTCTAAATACACGACATAAGTAGCCTATATTGACTAAAGGTCTGTCTCTTAATATAAGTTACGTTGATTTACATACATACATGTGTGTGTGTGTATATTATACACACACAAACACACACACACACACACACACACACACACACACATATATATATATATATATATATCTTACATATGCTACAACTACACTTGTCATAGAAAGTACAGTATCTAATAAAGACTAAAGGGATTCTTCAATACACATAAACAGATCTAAATATTATGCACAATCTGTGCACACTGGTTTCTGTTTTATTTTACGTCTAGTATCCCTCTCCAATGTTAGTTCTGAGCCACTATGAACCCCTATGATGTGTCTTTTGTCGTGATTCATCATCTCTGCCAAATCCCAACCCAGCCAGTTTTCCTCACTTACTGTTTCATCAAGTGCATTCTCATTATCATTTATGTTAGCATTAACTTTGTCAACCCCACTCTTGCTCCCTTGATTGTTTTCCAAGTCAGAAATATTGCCTTTTGGTGTGTCATTGTTGTACGACGGTTATAAATCCTTTGATGTCCGCCTAGTAACATTCCCTCTGTAATTTCTTACCCAATAAGACCTAGGGGTATTATGTTTGCCTACAATTACTCCTGGTTTCCAAAACTTGTCATGAAAAGTCCTCTCCACTACCTGTTGCCCCTTGTGGAACTCACTATATTTCCTATCTGTTGTTTTATTATACCATTTATTTACTCTATCCTCTCTCTTCTTTTTAGCCATTCTGAAACACCATCTTGAACCCTTGGTTGTAGTTTGTCCATAGTCAGTGGTACTTTTGTACGAACTAGCCGACTGTTTAACAGTTCCGATGGTGAGACCCCTATCCCTGGAATGGGTGTATTGCGATATTCTCGCAACGCATCCCTATAATCTGTGTCAGTTTCCCAACATTTGAGCAGCAGTTGTTTGGCTATGTGTACCCCTTTTTCTGCCAAACCACTGCTCTGCGCATGACTGCTAAACTGTAGCTCAAATCTGTTGTGTGCTAAGTTTTTAAATTCCCTTGAATTAAATGGGACATTATCTGAAACAAATTTTTGAGGATCCCCATGTACAGCAAAAGTTGTCCTGCAGGCATCTACTACACTTGCAGCTCAATTATCTCTTAATGGTCTATATCAACACATTTGGAATAGGCATCAGAGAGTATAAAAAAAAATTTCCCCCAAAAATATATCTGCAGAGACTCGTTCATATGGGAGAGTGGGAATTTCTCTCCAAAGGTACTCATGTTTCTTGTTTCTGGGAGTGTGTTTTTCACACAATTTTCATTGCCTGACATACAGTTCGTCTTTTGCCCAGCCTGGCCAATACATTACGCTCCTGCCCGGTCCAGATACAGTACCTATCAACAGTACAATGCCCTTCATGAACGACTCCCAACATTTGTGGTCTCAGCTTTTCAGGAACAATAACCCTATCTCTATAAAATAGTAAGTTCCGTTCAGAAAAAATATCATGCCTGGTTTGCCAATACCCCTGAAAAATCTGATTTTTTTTTTTTTTTTGTGTGTTTAGGCCACCCCATTACATAATATTTCTTTAACAACATGAGTTCTGGATCTGCCTTTGTTTCATTTTCAAATTGTATCCATCTGCTTGGTGTGATTGCAAGATACTTCGAAACACTGTGTACCATCTGTTCCGTCTCATGATCCTCAGGTACATTATCTGTTATGTATGATCGGGATAACAAATCTGCAATATACATTTCCTTTCCCGGTATATATGATACACTTAAGTCGTACGGCAAAAGTTTTAATCAAAGTCTCTTCAGACGAGTTGAGGCTACCTTCCCTACAGGTTTGTTCATGAGAGGAACCAAATGTTTGTGATCTGTTTGTATGTGTTTGGTACCCAAATATCCACTCATGGAATTTAGTCACCCCATAGACTATAGACAACAACTCTTTTTCTATCGGAGCCCAGTTTTTTTCACTTTCAGTTAATTTCCTGGAAGTAAACACCACCGGTTGTCCCTCCTGACTGTGATGCATCACATTGTAAAACTATTGGCAAAGCGGGATCAAAACTCCTTAGACAAGATGCCTGGGACACCAAGTCTTTTAGCTGTTGTAGCACTAGGTATGGGCTGGCAACCATTGCCACATTACTCCAGACTTCCTTAGGTTCTGTAGGGGCTGTTTTATTTTGGACATATTTGGTACAAATGGTCTTACATAATTGAACATACCCAAAATACACTGTAGTTCTTTCAGGTTTTTTGGAGGCTGAATTTCCACCAAGGCTCTAGTCCTATCAGGATCTATATTCATTCCCTTTTTAGAAAAAACATGTCCCACATACTTAACTGTTTATACTGCACCGTGTTTGGGTTAAACTTAACTCCCAATTGTCTGGTTCGTTTTAAAACTATGTAATTCCACTGCCCTATCATGTTCTTTTTCTGTTTCCCCATAACCGATCAAATCATCAATGTATGTGATACAGTTAGGAATGTCTCCAAAGGTTAGGTCTACCTCTGTCTGGAATTATTCTGGGGCCGATGCCAGACCATAAGGCACACACATATATTTATATACACCAAAAGGTGTTGAAAACATGACAAATTTCATGGAGTCTTGTGTTAGCCTAATCTAAGAGAAACCTTCCTTAAAATCAAACACTGAATAAAACTCTTTTTAATTCAGTTTGTCTTGAATGTCCTGCAGTGTCTTACTCATGTGACGTTTCCTATAAACAACTTTGTAAAGTTCGGATGGATCCAAACAAATTCTGACACTCCCATTTGGTTTGTCTACTATGACAATATTCCTGATGAACCCCTCAGGGTCAGGATCTGTATAACTTTACTGATGACTCCTAAATGCCTTAGTCTATTTAGTTCAGTTTTCAAAGCAGTAATTCTCGATTTAGCAATTATTCTAACGGGATGTTGGAACCTGGGAGCAGTAGGCTCAATTCGTATGTTGTATTCCTGTGGGAATGCCCCCAAGCCTGTAAATAGATCCTGATTTGATTGAATCAACTCCTGACATGTTGTTTGCTTAGACATAGAGTTTACACCTTGTACAAAACCTAATTCAATACATCCTGGTAACCCCAGCAAAGGAGTGGAGCTCAATTCCACAATATAGAAATCTAAGTACCTATCTCGATTTCCTTTCATGCAATGTAAGTTTACGACTCCAATAGGTTTAATATTATTACCATTACCGTATGGTTTTAACAGGACATTAGTTTTCCTGATTTTTAATTGCTTGTCCACCTTTTTGAACACAGTATATGGCAAAACATTTACCTCCGATCCCGTATACAATTTCATTTCCACACTTTCATTTTCAATCTTCAAGTATTCTTTCTACTGCACATGTGTTTCCTGGGCCTTAGGCACTCCTGAACTGCTATGTGAATTCACCGATCCTACTAACTTGAGTCTATGCAATTCAAAACCATCACTATCACTATCGTGAGCTTCTTGCAGAGCTCTAACCTGCCTCACTCTGCAAATAACTGCAAAATGATTAAGCTTGCCACACTTACTGCAATTTTTCCCATGCAGGGCATTCCCGTCTTCTGTGTGCTTGGAATTGCAGTGTGTACACTTGTAAACCTCATCATTACTTCCATCAGGAGTGTGAGGTTATATAGTCACTGTTGACTGGATTTCACTCGTACTGTCTCAACATAAAGTCCTTGCTGATCTACTCTGGATGACGATGTTGCATTGATTTGTTTGGCTTGCATTGTGCTCAGTTCTACTGCCCTGCAAAGCTGTGCAATCTTACTCAATGACGTATCTTCTAGTCGTAATAACACCTCTTGTAAAGCACAGTCTTCACAGCCTTATACAATATGATCTCGCACTATGCTCTCTTCTTGCTCACCATAATCACAGTATCGCACCAACACTTTCAATGAAGTTAGGAATTGGTTTAACGTTTCTCCCGCTTCCCATTTCCTTTGCGAAAATCTGAATCTTTCATATGTTACGTTTTTCTTGGGTGTTCAGTAGCTGTAATGCTGCAACTACATCATTATATATACTACTATCCTGGCCTTCCTCACCACTGAACTTAAACGTATGATATGTGCGTAGCACGTCATCCCCCATCAAGCTTAGCAACAACGCACATTTGACTTTGTCCGAGGAGTCAGTTTGACCCGTAGCTACTAAATAAAGTTGACATTTCTGATGGAACATTTCCCAATTTTCTGACACATTTGGGCCATTGATGTCAACCGGGTTCGGAGGCGGCAAAAGCATTTGAGATGACGCCACTGCCGTCTTCGTTTTGTAGACTTGCCTGTGAAATCTTACGTAAGTCCCATTGTACAATCACAGTAATAAATTGCTTGTCATTCTCCACATGACTGTGCCATGTTGTAAATATTATTGACACACACTGTTATTTGTTTCTACTAAACATTTATTAACTCAATACATTGTCTCTCATACAACCGTTCTATAACTGATCAGCATCACTCTGCAGTGGTGCCAACACTGTATGCCAATATACCTTATTATGCACAATGTTACAAAATATGTATACCTTACCATGTACAACAGTACTGAGTTAAATACAGTTTTCCTGAGCCATTACATATAATTCTTAGGTTACCGTTGTCTACTATCTCAGCTCTATTCTCAATGACTACAACCACTTTCAAGAATAAACAATTTTGTTCACAGATAACATGTTCAGTATAAGGCCATAAACATGAAGGGCTTCAATTCTTATCACACGTCCCTCTACATGTAGTACTCTTAAATTGCCTTTTTTCTTGAGACCGGCTCATGACTATTTTCTACCATAAAAATATATTTACTGGGTAACTTATCTCACTTAAATTTGTCATAAATGTCTCTATGTTTGTTATTACAAGATAATGAGAACAATCAGAATCCAAAACAATGTTAATGCTCCCTTCATTCACTCCACTTGTCGCTACAGCACTTTTACAGATTGTGGTAGTAAACATAACGTCACGATCATTGTCACAAAGACAACTGGACTGACCTCGAACTCCTGGCTTAGATTGTAGTAGTGACTCCTGCCTCTTCCACGAAAATGATTTCTGTACATTTTGTTCTGGCAGTTTTCCACTAACAGTTTACTGTTTTACAGCATTTTCTGATGGATTTTTGCACAGAATACATTGTTTTTTATGCTCCGAACAATGTTTATTTTTCTTGAACATATCTTGCCTTTGTTTTCACAGAGCTTAAAGATGCTGCTTCTTTTTTCTTCTTCTTCTTCTATTTCTTTGTTAACTTTAATATGACGTGCCTTTAATTCTGCACCCAGTAACCTCAGTTTTACAAACTCTACTGTAAAGTGTGTTTCCAGCACCTCCAATACTGTCGTGACTTTCTCATAATAATTGGGTATTGATAACAACAAATAGCGCACAAGGTAATTTTGCTCTATGGCCGAGCGCATTGTTTCTAAATCCCTCACCAAACTGTCTAACTTGTTGAAATGTTCTTATAATGACATTGTACACTTTAAGAAAAGCAGTTTTTCCAAACAAAAAGTTTGGAAATGGTACTTTTCATCTCAAAAACAATACTAAGCAACAATAACATCTGAACCGGTGTCGTAATGTAACTCGCGCAGTCAGTGTGTCTGTCGATAACACAATTGATGATTACTTTTCTCACCTTATGATTTACATCAATAGCTTTGTCTGAATTTTTTCCATCTTTGCTTTTCTAAACCTTATTTTCAACTACCTCCTTAAGTCCTCTTACTTCCAGAAAAGTCGGCACATTGAACTTCCAATTTCTAAATTGGTGTCTGTTAACTGTGGATAAGGAGAAACACTCGTGCTTGCTTGCTGCCATAACCACTACTTTATTTTCTAACGATGTAAATACCTATATTCTGATTCCTTCTTGCTGATAACATTACTTGATATAACTCAGTGACACTCAACACACATTTGCCCATAAACTATTAGAAAAACACTGTATTAAATATCAAGACAATAACTTCACATTTCAAAAATGTTGTAATATGTACATATTTTACCACTTGCATATTGTCCACTACAACTCACAACACTTTCACTACTCTATGGACTTCCTTATTTTTCTCTCCAGTTTTATTTTTATTGCCTCTACTACTCTGTTTGGTCACAATGATGTTTAGTTCTGATTATTCTTCTCATTATTCTAAAAGCTACTTCTGCTGCCTGTGTGAATATTATATTGAACATATCCTATACTTTCTTTGCTCTGATTATTCTTCTCATTATTCTAAAAGCTACTTCTGCTGCCTGTGTGAATATTATATTGAACATATCCTATACTTTCTTTGCTCTGATTATTCTTCTCATTATTCTAAAAGCTACTTCTGCTGCCTGTGTGAATATTATATTGAACATATCCTATACTTTCTTTGCTCTTTTACTTTCATCCTTTGCCATTCTTGTCTCTATTAGTTTTTTTAATTTATTCCAATAATTCTTATCTGCCAGTTTCTGCATGTTTTAACTCTTTCTTGATTTTGAGTTCTCCTTTCTCTTTTCTCAGCACCAGTGATTGAACTAGCAATCCAT
This sequence comes from Medauroidea extradentata, assembly GCA_003012365.1. NCBI lineage: Eukaryota > Metazoa > Arthropoda > Insecta > Phasmatodea > Phasmatidae > Medauroidea > Medauroidea extradentata. The sequence goes on along the minus strand of PNEQ01024196.1, from coordinate 2,699 downwards.
GATCACTGTACATTACCTCTGGTGGTGTGGTTATTGACACAGTCAACAACTGATTTTTTTCTTCAATATGCGCTGTAACAAGTAATCTAATGGCTTTTTTTTTCAGTGGACAATTTACATATTTCTTAACATTAGTCCATTAATTTTGCGCAGATCAAGCAATCTCTTCCCTGCTTGGCTGCATAATTTCCTCTTTATCTGGTGATAACAGTACAGTATACACATGAATGTTTCAGTAAGAGTGCAGAAATGAAACTGAGAATAAGAACAACACAACAAAAAATAATGAGATTGGGAGCAGGTGGTCCACAATGCTCTCCTCCCTTGGCCTCCTGGATGGATCAAGTGTAATTTTTTTTTTAACTTTGCTTTAGTTATCTAGTTCTTCAACAAATGACACAAAACTTATATGTATATTCAGTGACACACATCTACCCAACAGGGTCAAAGTAAACATGGTATAATGTACAGACCACTACATTAACACTGGTATCACCAGTAGACTGGTACTGAACATTACTATACCTCAGTATTACCAGTCAGTAATGTACTCAATCAATGCCAATAATATATGTGAAGAAGCCTTTGGCAGCTAGGTTAAACCAATTGAATAAAACGACAGAAAGTTGAGGTACTCACAGGTTGGTACTTCTTGATAGTTTCACACACATATAAATGGACAAACACATTGTTGTGTGGGTGCACGGTTACGCAACATTTCGCTGGCTAGGTCAGCTTTATCAGGCTGCGAGTTCGAGCACACCGAGTAATGGTGGCGGTGGGAGCATGGTTGGTTACCTTAGCAGCCATGGAGCCCTACCACCTTCAAACAATAGCTCATTACTAAATCTCGACAACCCCCAGGTCTAGATAATTGCAACTGTAGCACTAGAATACCACTACACCCCTACATAGCTTCTTTTTTAATTTTTCCAGCCACACCTTAGTTCGCTCCATGGCCGCTAGAGTAACCAACCACGCTTCCACCACCGCTATTAGTCAGTGTCCTTGAACTCACCACCTGATGAAGCTGGCCTAGCCAGCGGAACATTGCGCAACAGCACAACAATGTGTTCGTCCTTTTATATGTGTGTGAAACTATCAAGATGTTACAGCCTGTGAGTACTTAAACCTTCGGTCCTTTTATTCAATTGGTTTAACCTAACATCAATAATTGCGTAATCAATCCAGACACATTCGTAAAATTTCTGTAGATATATTTACACCCATATTTCCTTTTGCAATGCATACAGTCATGCTGTAGGCTGGTGTGGTGTACTTTGAATAGTTACAGCTGTCAGCAATCTGCTTGAGTAGGTGCTGCAGTAGTGTAGTGGTCAGATCTTCACCCACAACGATCTGAGTTTGATTCCTTGTGGGATCTCTCCTGATGTTTGCATGTGGAGAACACGGTGGATGTTGCTCAGCCAGGGCAACAAAATTAAAGGGTTGAATTTTATGTGTTGCAGGTACAGTATACGTTCACAATCTCAAAAAGTTTTGTAGTCCGTCCGTTATTCCCAAGTTTCATTTTCGCACACTTTCACTGAAACATTATGCAGCTATTTAGTTCCCTTTATTATTATATTCTCCCTTCTTCATTGTACAACCTAATAAATTAGAAATACACGCTGTATTAAATCTACCATTCTTAACTTAAACAAAGCACCCAGAATGTTGTTTGCAGTAAATCCCAGCATACTGTATTTGTGGTTATGGCTAGTGAATGCTCAAGTGTATGTGGTGTTGTAGATGGGGACAGAGTGGGGCCAGTACTGATCCAGGCAGGACGTGACCACGGGCTACCTAGCTACACCCACTGGTTCAAGCACTGTGCAACCTTGCTGAACCATGGACCAGACAATCAGACTGCCTGGAGCATCCAGAAAGAACTTCTGCAGCAAGTATACAGGTAAGCTTCCCATTCAAGACTGTAGAGTCTCGTTAAAGTTATGATTGTATGGGACACTTGCAATATTTTCATTCCTGTGTTCTCCAAGCCCAGGATTTTTGTACTTAGTAGATACAGCTAATGCTGTATGCCAACAGGTAAGCTTATGGTGGTATTTCCATTGTAATGAGAATCTTTACTTAATGGAGCATTGTTATGTCGGTGTTGAAACTATACTTATAGATGTATAGCTATATAGGCCCTACTCACTATTACTAATCAGTCTTTCCCCATAATTGTAATATTATTGATACAAGGTACTGTAGATGGTACCTGTTAACCAGAGTTTGAAAACAACAAAAACTGTTGAGTCATCAGATAAATGTTGATACTCTCTGACCACCTGTACTTAGGGAAAAATAAGTGTGTTAAATACAGTTGAATCCTGTTGTTACGACCCCTTGCGGTTTCCAGAAAAAAGGGTCGTAAAACAGGAGAGTTGTAATTGAGGAACAGGTACATTTTAAGCTAATTTTGACCCACCCAATGCCCCTAACGTCAATACTTACTGTTTTTCGCATGAAGTTTATCATTAGTCATCTCTGGTGAGTGTTATGTTTTTGTGTGTGGGATGTTGTGATCTGTGTTGTTGGCTGCAGTGCGCACGCCACTTTTGGGCTGGAAATTGGCGGTTATGTTACTTGGTTGTTGTATACGAGGACGGAATAAAGACACATGCTATTGTATGTCGATGCGTTATTAATCACATTAACTGGCGACGAGGATGGGATGACCGGGACACGTAAAC
>PNEQ01024195.1:0-10809 GCA_003012365.1 Medauroidea extradentata | reverse complement strand
TCATTATATTTACTGGTTTTCAAGTTTTGTATGAAGTAAAAATATGCAAATTTTGACTTTGAAGTGACATTACGGGAAAACTAGATGAGCTAATTTTTTTCCGTTAGATGTTAATGTCCTCTGAAGTAATGTCTACAAAACTAACACTATTTTATACAAATATAAAATTATGAATTTTTCCCCACTTGAACGCCCTTAACATATTCACACAACAATTTCACAAGCAGGGCAAACAGAAATGAACGCGACAAATAACATTATATCCTCATGAGTCAGCAGACTTAAATATTCAAGGAATGCTATGAAGTCTACAACCTCGCAACTTTACAAATTTTACTACGAAACGTTTAGTATGCTCTGGAATTAGTCGTTTATTTCATTCCATTTATTTGCTTACAAAGGTTCCAGTCGGTACATACAAAAGTATTCTGTAAGTGTTAGCGCGACAATGTGTAAGAAGATGGGTGACGGTGCTGGAAATCCAATACGTAGGGTACAAGATCCACGCGCGCTTATCTCCCGCAGATTAGGTTAGCAGTATGGCGGCCGTATCAGCAACGATACTGGCACCACGCATGACGTACTATCACTTCCATTTTGAACCTTCCTTCCTAACACGAGCCTTGTGACGGAGGAAGGTTCAAAGTGGAAGAGGAAGGATGGCGGCGGCACCTTACGGGCGTGTTCAAACACCGAACAATGCTTTAGTAATCCCTCGTGGACATCAAGACTTTAAGCGAAGGCACTATCATTTTATCTTACACGACGAAAGGGAAAGAGTCGCTCTACAGGTCTATAATATTCAGAATATCGTGAAAAGGATTACTCTTACATAAAAATCAGTGCCAAAAGTCCCGATTCGGTCACTTTCACACTAAAAAAAATACTTGTTAGGAACGATAACAGTTGATGGCAATATTATTGACCTGTACTAAGATCTTTAAATGCTTTTCGTAGCCTAACCGCGTGACAACATGTTCAACGGTTTTTAAATGAAATCAGGATTGTTAAAGGTCTACGCGCCTCTTCACGATTCTAGTAGACGGCGCCCTTAAGCTGTGGTTTCACTGCAAACATTCTCATGGCACTCTTCATTATAAGGGCATACTGTATTTAAATGTTCTTCCAGACATAAATCCTTCCATACATCAACAAACTATGTACTCTGCATCGACATCAGCCTGTTATTTCGGCCACACAAGTTAAAGAAAGAAAAACTGTATATTAAGTGCATGCACAGCATTCATAAAAAAACTAAAAACGTAGAAAAAAGTGACCACTTAATGAAAAAAGTGACTTTCGGTGACATTGACCACAAAAAGTGACTTTTAGTGGAAAAAGCGACCGACTTTAATGCCTGTTTCTAGCATTAGCCATTTTATACTAATTTGGATGTTGACATGCCATTATACAAAAAACTACGAAAGCTAAAAAATTTCACTTCAGTAATAAAGAATCACAGTGTATGGCTACAAAACAAACCTTTCCTAGCACAAACATAACAATTATTAAAACAAAAAAAAATTTGGGTGAGCCATCCCCTAAACACACACTGCATCGCCAAAAGTTTGAAAAACATGCAAAGCTGTTTATCCTGTAAGATAGCTGGATAACTATGAAAAAAAAAAGTTTTAAGTGTACATTACAATGTGATAAGGTCAGTGCAGCCACTGTCACTATTGCTTATCTCGTCTTACTCACGTTACTCTCAAGTCCAAATAAATAGCTCCAATTATCTGAGACACATTTATCAGTGCCACAATCTTTTCTTAGGTGAAGCATCTACTCATTCAGAAGCAAAACATGATTTTGGTGGCTTCTGAGATAATTTGTGCTGATGTGTTGAAAGATAAAACTGATTCAGTGCTAAAGGTACCGTTAACTGGCATCTTAATGAAGTATGATACACACAAGCAACTTAACAGGCGTGCAGTGATTTACTATTATTTTTTCATTTTAAGTATTTTGAATCAATCTGGAAATTTCCCACATATGGCAGTCTACAAAAGCTTTTCCTTAATTTTGGGAATTTTGAAGGACAAAATATCATTTACCTAAAAAATGAAAGCTGAATTTTTAAACTGTTCTTTTCGTAGATATAAACATATAAAGCATGAAGTTGTTTCTCCAAAAATATTTAATAAATAAATAACCAACTAATGGCAGAAAATTACCATATGTATCAGTAGGTTACGCATTGTAAGGACATGAACACAGAGCACCAGAGATAAAGACCACTACCCCTATAAAACTATTTCAAAGTCCATGCTTTTCTGCTGAATTCTCTGGTTTTTATAAAGATTCCGCCTGCTTTTCAGTGTGTTTGGGGCCTTAAACAGTGCACACAATAGGACCAACTCCTGGGAATTCACACCTAGCCTAATTGTCCTGTACACAGAACGTAACAACTGACATGATGTGTGGCATTCTCGTTAGTAACTAAATGTGACTAATTGGTGACACATGATCTGAACAAATAAATTTTTCCAACCAACACTGATTCTAAAAATACCAGTTTTATCATCCCTGCAGTTAAAATAATAGCTAAAATTTGTCTCCAGACACAAACTATTCACACTTAGAAACCATTCTAGGAACATTCAATATTTTACTATAGGCTGTTCAGGATAAAGTGAGAACTCACGAAAGCCCTGCTAAATTTCTATTTGCAACCAATTTTTATCGTTCCGCGCATAACGACTAACGACGGGAAATGTCCAACCTCTCTGGACATGTCACTTTGTCGTCGTACCAGGCCACAGGCCAGGTGGAGTTGAACCTGGTCGCGGCAGGTGTTCGCAGAGTGTGTCAGTGGCAGGTGTGCGCTGGTTGGTAATGGCAGATGTGCGATACTCGAGTGTGTGTGGCAGATCAGTGACGGTGGCAGGGCATGTGTGAACTTGACACCGACGTGTGACACCTGCCATCCCGGTCATCTACCAGTGCAGGACACATGGCTTTGCTGCCCCCTCCCTCTACGAGGGCATGAAGAAGGCAGTCTGGAAGCAGCGGCCGTGGCGGACAGAACGAGAGAGACATGGTGTGCTTCGGGACTCTGATTCGTCCACCGAGAAACGTAACGTGCATGTGCAACTATCCGGCCCAGTGTTTTACTTTGTTTTGCCATTTGGAACTGGCTCGCTTAAGGCCCTAGGGTATGGGGGTGTGGACCACCCCATCCATAAGTGTCCATGTAAGGTGTAATTTTCTCCAGATCCTCCTTGCTTTTCCCGAACCGCAGCTGTTTCGACTCGCCAGGTGAGAGAGGGGCACGCTGCCACGAACAGACCACGACCCATCGAGCCTCGTGTTCCCGGCTACATGCTTAACCGGGTGGCGCCCAGAGCATTCCGACGCAGCTCCATTCCTACCTCACTCTCACTGGACACGGCGTAAACTTAATATCTGCGCGTGTAAGATAAATTGTGCTGGCGGTAGAAACCTATATAGTTTGATAAAAAAAAAGTTTATTAATGATATAAAATGTGTATACGTCGATTTCAGTTGGTCTTTTTCGTGTATTGTTACATTTAAATAAGAAAATGCACGGAACTACATTCAGAAAATCACTGCCAACTACACAAGTTGTAAGGTAACTATTACTGATTTTGAATTATGTGCAGTAACTCCTGGTTTATTTTTCATGCAGTAACTCCTGGTTTATTTTTCAAAGGTTAAATCTTTAGTGCTCACTTTATTCCGAACGACCTATAAACAAAGTATTTTTTGACAAACTTCTGCAATACACTTTTCTCCAGCCTGACAAAAAAGATGCTTCACAGCTGACCTTAACTGCAAAAAAAAAAAAAAAAAAAGCTATCAGCAAACTTTGAAAAAGTTCAGTTAGTTTAAGAAACTACTGTGAAAATAGTTGTGTAATAGTGAATTTTATTAAAGAAAAAACTGTGGAAATGGTGGTGTTCTGTATTGTGACAATTTAAGTTCTTCCTGAAAACAGTATTCTTTTAATACTACTCCAACATCCTATTAGAAAGTTTCTGTGAGCACTGTTACAATTGCTCTAGAGAAAATATATGGGAGTATCATAACATTTTAAAATGTTATTTTAATGGCTTTAAACCACACTTACCCTGTCTTGTAATGCAAAGACTGACTGTCCACTCTTACGTCTCGTGGAAAGAGATCAGCCCGCTATGTGCCCTTAGCGGTAGGATTTACATGAATAAAAAAAATTGTTCCTAATATTTTAGCTTTAGGTCCATCCCCGGACCATCCACTTCTAAGTTAAGAGCCCAGATGCCAGAATCATTATTTTAGATTTCCACCACCTGACAAAATATAATCTAGATCCACAACTCCTTGTACCCCCTACCATAAAAAAATTAATTCACATATGTTCCAGTGCCTCTACTGCCAGTCACTGAACCTATAGATATCCTTTATCACATCAATTGTATTCTACACTTGTGCTGGTGGCCTGAAGCTGCAAGTATTGTGATATTTCTGCTAATCCTTTTTACTTTCACTGCAATCACTCCCTCATCTTCACTAATCCATTCCACCGACTCTTCTAATACATTACTTACACACACCCTTTCCCCCCACTTTTTTTATTTCCTTCTCTACTGAGCAAGGTGGTGCAACAGAAACACACTAAGCTGGCACTTCGAAGGACCCGGCTTTGATCCCCGCCTCCGACCATCCTGATTTTGGTTTCTCATGGTTTTTTCCTAAATAGCTCCAGGCGAATGCTGGGATGGTTCTGTAATAAAGGCCAACTCCCGTCACTGTACCAAGTTGTGTGTCACCGTCTCTTTGACGAGAAATAAAGTCCACTTACCTTACCTTTTTCTTCTCTGTCTCTAAAGTTGCCAATAATGACATTTCTGGCACTCATTTAATGAAAACACAGCAGTGGCAATGTCTGTGCAAGACCCTGGCCTATTGCCCAATTCACTCATGTCTACAGTGAACACTAAACACTGCCATGAATTTGTTTCCCTCATTTTAATTAATACAAGTAGAATAACTATCTCAATTTTAGGTAATTACAATACATTTTCTCCATATTTAAGGAATAGTAACCAAGAGTATACAGGATGAGGGAATAACGGTGAGATCTGGATAATGCGTGAATAACAGTGAGAAGATTCAGGTGTTGAAGAGCAGAACAGAGCGGGGCAAGAGGAGTTGGTGACAATAGGCTAGGTTAGAAAGTTTAAGATCTGACTGGTTGGTAGGGGATTGAGGATGAGGGTACAGCTTGTCACTGGGCTGTTGCCAAATTGCAAGTTGTTATTTTTTATATCACAAAGGTAATGTTTTATAACCGTTAAATAGAATTGACTAACCGTCAATTCTTTATCCAAATTTAATATCTTGTGTGATCAATAGTATTTTGTATTTCATTACTGATGTTAGGTTCATATGCAATATATAAACTTATACAGCAAAGAATACTTCTGGGCTACTGTGTGGTTATGGTTTAGCGTACCGCAATAAAAATTATTATTTACGTTGTATAACGGTGTAGCATAAGCCTACTGTAGTACTATTTACCACTAATGACGTGTTCATTACGTAATATGTGAAGTAACGAACAAGTGATTGAACATGCAAAAAATAAACACATTTAGCCTAAATGTAAGCTTAACCATATATGACCTATTATTTTAATGTAGGTACACTATCCTAATAGATAACATAAAAATTCACTTTCGCAATTCACATTTAATTTAAATCATTGTTTCTTCCGTGCAAATATGCCATTTCAGACATTGTGTTAATATGGTTGCGAAAATGGAAAATATATTGTTTGAAAAAATTAATAAAACATTTTTGTATCAGATGCTTGTAAAACTATCTAATAGTACTACTTAAAAAATAAATGACGTACGTGGGTTTTGAACCCGGATCCTTAAAAATAGTAGCCAAGTACCATAACCAGTACGCTACACTTTACCCATTGAAAACCATGCTAGCTAAGTCTTTATATGACCAGCGTTGGCTGTTATGGCTTATGACGTGGACCAATCAAAATAGGTTTTCGGTCGCCTGCTGCTTCCCTGAACTTTGCTTGCTTCCCATTCCTAAACTATAGTGTTTAGAAGAAAAATTCTTTTTGGTATCTTCATATTTACAACAATATTATAATTAACAATACAGCGTACATTTCAACGCATTAAAAATTTCATGCAAGGGGTCCATTGTGAGCATTTTCATTTAATAAAGAGCAATGTGTGTTTCATGCAACAATATTAGGAAACGCAACCTAAATTTTCACCACAATGCACCTAAAAGTCTAATAAAAACTTGCATGAAACAAATCACAATTATTTACATAGCCAAACATACTTAGCCTACTCCTAGTGTCTTTGAAAGATTCTAGCAATAACGATAAATTATTTGGCGCAATATTATGCACATACACCATTGTAGTGCATTGTCACCTCAAAACACCAAGGCCGTGTTCCAATTCAACTGGTAAGGAACCTTAACTGACCTCATGCCCTTTAAAAATGCACAGCGGATGTGACGCCACCCAAGTGCTGAAAGAGAAGGGCTCAAACGCACCCTTAAAAATAATATCTTGAATCTCTTCTCATCATGTACCGGCTAAATTATTGATTTTAGAAGTATAAGTTGGTTTACTAACGAAAAATGTTTCTATAGGTCTACGCTAGAAGTGATTGTACGTAAAAGATATTGTAGTTTTCTGACTTTGAAAATGTCTGTTTTCCTTTACGTTAAGTTAGCTACGTTAGCTTAAGTTAGGTATGTTAGGTTAAGTTAGGTATGTTAGGTTAAGTTAGGTACGTTAGGTTGAGTTAGGTACGTTAGGTTAAGTTAGGTATGTTAGGTTAGTTTTGGTTAGGTTCTGTTATTTTACAATTACGTTTTCCAATTTTCATTAGGTTGGGTTATCTAACATTATCTCGCCTAATGAAAAATAGAAAACTAAACAGTAAAACTTAACATAACCAAAACTAACCTAACAAAAAAAGGAAAATTTCGAAGTTAGAAAACTACAATTTTCTTTACATATGAGACTCCTTTTCAACGCAGTATAAACATTTTTTGTTAATAAACTTTATCTGTAAAACAAATTGTTTGGCTGGTATACAATGAGTAGTGATTCTAAATTTTTACTAATTCAAGAGAAGGGCACGAATGCACCCTTAAATATCCTCTTTGGCTAACTGTAAGTGCAACGTCCACTTATGCACTTTGCTGTGATTTTCGATAAAAAAAAATTTGAATTCAAACAAGATTTCTTTATTTACAAGATGTGATTGCATGAAAACTGATGGATATTGAAACATTGCACGAATTGAAAATCAGTTCTCTTCAGTTAATTTTTCTTTCTTATTTAATGTGTGAGAAGACATTTACTTAAATGTTCGCTCTGCATTCCCTAAATACAAAAGCAATTAAATATATACCTTTCAGTTAGTTAACACATCATTAAAATATGTATAAACATAAATCAAACAATATAATGTAACCATTGCCACTGTGCCGAGTTTCTTCCTGCCATTTAGTTTAAAACTAGACAGAAATCTCAAATGGTCTGAGCACTGTGAACACATTCTAAAGAAGACTATGCCTGCTATTGGAGCTATATGGAGACTACGAGAACATGGTGTGCCCATTAGAGTCAGGCTCCTTGCCTATTTCTTTCTTGTCCACAGTCTACTCCAGTACTTAAGTCCTGTATGGAGCTCTGCTAGCAAATATGTATCGAAACCTTTACAAACAGCGCAAAACAGAATAGCTGTCTACTCACTGCCTAGAAATTTCCACTCACCTGATAAAGCTCTCCCAATCAGAGGCCTATATATTTCAAAACTTTTAATTGCCTTTCACCGGACTGTACCGGACAACATAATAAAGCCAAATCAAATACATGGACATTTTACAACAAATACTACAGGATGTTTGTACCTGAATAATGTCATCACAAACTATGGTATGGTATCTTCTCATCTGTATTCTTTGGATTTAAAATGTATGATTCTCTTCCGATAGAAGTTTGGAATATTAGAAACATTCATCTTTTTAAGAAATAAATTAAAACATCTTACTCTCTCCTCAATCAAACAATGGGACAACTTACTGTCAGGCTCCGTTTGTAATTGTTACTAACTATAATGTAGGCTACTACCTTTATTTTGTTCCTGTTACTATATTACCAAGGAGAGTATATGGTAATTCCAGTTTCTAATGCCTGTGGCCTGTCCTAATAAGCTTACTTTAGCAGTTGACTTGTTCACAAGCTGTTAGCAAGAATTTTTACAAATCGTTTGCATTTACAACAGATCGCTAAAATGCAATAATTCAGTGAACTGAAATGGCTACCACCATGTAGTTACAAAATTAAGTTGTTGCTACTGTAATGCCTTATAAGGAATAGAGTTGGGCTGTATTAAGCAAAACACTTTTTCACGAATATGTCTGCTGGAAAACTAACTGCTGTCACTTTTTATTACATGTACAACACAATAAATTGTAGCAGAAAATTGAGCTACGCAGGTGCATAAAGTGAAAAAGTAATACTGTGTTATTTTCTTTCAAAATAACTTAAGTCTCGTCCATTTTGCACCTAAATACAGTTTGTTTTTATTTGAGATAAAACAAAATATAAAGGTAAACATCCTGTGAACAAACCCTGTAACCTACAAAAGTACATTTGATTACTGCAGAAAAAAAAGTGGCAGATACTAATTTTCTCCCCTCTTCCTTTACACAAAAAAAATTGTATTTGTTTACGATACTCCTACACATTAGAACATTTTCACTACAACACTACACTGGGTAAACTAACCTGGCATGTACGATACCGGTACCTGATATATAAATTTATTAGGTAATCCGCGGTGTAAAAATGAGTTATCGAACGTTACAAAGTCAAGACAGGGACAAAAAAACAATGCATAAGAACATATAGGAGTAATGGTCAGACAAGTAGTTCGTAAGAGAAATAAATTAGAAGTATAGGTAAGAAAACGTGTTATGAAGGAATAAATTTATGAAGTTGGATGTCAAAGTTGTGACAATTACACAGTTGGCATTATGTAAGTGTACGTTACATTTTTAGACGTTTGAGAAAATGTCTACGAGTAGTTGTAAAATGCCTGTGTAGAGTTTTACTACTAGAATTAAAATGTAATGTGTACTATCATCAGAACGATGGAGGACTAACTGTTATGATGTCGATGAAAGGTGGTTAGTTACTAGCAGTGTATGAAGCTGATTGTGTGTTAATGAATGAGGGGTAATGGTACGTGTTTTTGTTAATTGATTGAATTAAATGCAAACGGTAAAAGCGTTGTTAACATGTACGAAGGAGAGAAGGGAATATATATGATTAGTATTCAGTAAATTTTGTTAGGAAAAAAAAACATAAAAATAATAATACGGATCTTTTGAGCAAACACAAAAGTAATATTTAATTGTGAGGATTGGTTGTAAATTAAGCTAGGTATAAATTTAGAAACAAGACACAATAATATTTGTAGACAGGGTTAAAGAAAAAAATTACCATATTCGTTGTATTTAGAGTGGAGTGAGTGAGAGACTTTGGTCAGTGCTTAACATTGATGTCTTCAGCACTGGTGGGGGGTGACATGAGGTGAGTATAGAAGGGTCATTCTCAAAATAAAGTATTAATTCAGTGAGTAAATAATTAAAAAAAATATTAGTAAAAACACTACAAAACCATACATTAAAATGTTCACTAGATTTCCCTTAATACATCCAGGGTAATGGCAGAGATCGTTCATTTAAATGTAATGATTTATAATTAATTTAAATATTTGCTTGTACAAGGAGGTGACAGGTTTTGACCACAGAGGTGATGAATACTTTATATAGAGAACATTTAATTAAGTAAAGAAATAAAAAAATATTTTTTTAAAGATTATGTTCTTTCTAATATTATTGCAAATTGAATACAAAATAGAAGTAGAAAATGTTAAAACGAGCATTTATTGCAAATTAAAAGGTTGCAGAACATCAAAATATATTATACCCTATTGTTGACAACACATGGTTACACACAATGTCTTCTATGTTATAGGTCATTCGGAATAAAGTAAGCACTAAAGATTTAACCTTTGAAAAAAATCACAAGCCGTTGCTGCATATAATTCAACATTGACAACAGTTACATTACTGCTTATACAGTTGGCAGCGAATTATCTCACGTAGTTCCGTGTATTTTATATTTAAATACAACATTACTGAAAGAACATCAAATGGAATCGAACTCTCCGTATTTAATAGGCCTATACTTTAAAATATTTATTTTTGATAATATTGACATACTTACTGCCTGTATAATTTTACTTAAACAGCGCCAGTAGAAAGTGATTAATCCGGGCCGTTCAAATTCAACAGTCGTTAGCGAATGGCGTCTAACGCTCCGCGTACTGACGTAGTTAATAAATTCACCGACAGGTGGCATCAGAGACAGGTTTTCATCACTTAGCTTGGAAGCGTTCAAACTTTGAACTTCAAAGATGGTACAAGAGGAGAGCGTCGTCGTGTTTGTCCGTTGTGCAATAAATATGGGTTTCTGATAAAACACATTCAAAAGTATTAGAAATGACTGTTTTCTCATTGGTTATATGTAAGTTGTTATGTGTTACTGTTACAAAATGGTTTTATATTGTAAGTCGTTATTATATTGGGGGTTCCTAAGTTATTATTAGTTTGGGGGTTTCACTCAGATGGTAGCTACACTGTGGGTTTATTTAGATATTATTTAGGGTTAAATGACTTTAAGACAGTTATGGTTAAACGGGCATTTACTATACTACAGTGGCAGGTACTCTGAATACAAAATAG
>PNEQ01024194.1:65338-119701 GCA_003012365.1 Medauroidea extradentata | reverse complement strand
TATTTTAAACACAGAAATATTTTATAATGTGTTTGTATATGCTTCAAGCCGTAGACGGTGACGTGTAGTTTTGATGAGATTTTTTCCATTTCATTATATTTACTGGTTTTCAAGTTTTGTATGAAGTAAAAAAATGCAAATTTTGACTTTGAAGTGACATTACGGGAAAACTAGATGAGCTAATTTTTTTCCGTTAGATGTTAATGTACTCTTAAGTAATGTCTACAAAACTAACACTATTTTATACAAATATAAAATTATGAATTTTTCCCCACTTGAACGCCCTTAAGAGGCGTTTCCAGTGTTTCAGGCGCATGTATGCAACCCGCATTAACTTCATATAAATCAAGGTTAACATTACCTTCGCTATAGCAGTAAGAGTATTACACATATCAGTATTTTCTTCGCGCTTTATGAAAGACACAGACGTTCTTATATACTTTGCGTTCTGAAAGAAACGGTTACATTAAAAACCTAATACAAAAAATAATTTTGTAAAATTTACAGTCTACCATTTTTTATACTTAACTTCGGCGAACGCAGCGAAAATAATAACGACAGTGTCTCTTATAAAACGCGAAGATAATACAGATATGTGTAATACTCTTATTGCTATAGCGAAGGTAATATTAGCCTTGAATCATATGGTTTTAATGCGGGTTGCATACATGCGCCTGAGACACTGGAACGGCCTCTTAAAAATAACACTTTCGTTAAAGTGTTATTCAGCTTGTGAAATTTTGATGATACTGGATATTGCGAGTTCTTTAATTTACAATTATACACAAATTTAACTTTTTAATTTTGAGTCGATATAGTGTGCCTACAATATGTTACATTAGCAGCAAAGTTAGTGAATGGCATTATATAAAAAATTTTACATTGAAAGAACAATATTGTTGAAAATATTTTAATATTTTATTTGTGAGTTGTACTAGTGTGTTATTTTACTAGCAAGCACAGATAAAAGAGACATTTCCTCATCTTAGCTGACGTCAGATTGAAATAACTAATTTCTTATTGGCTGGCCGTATATAGTTTTGTCTTTTTTATTGCAGTTACCAGTTAGCTTTAAACAACGCCACTTCTTGCACCGAAGCATCAATAATTTAATAATTTCCTTAACGTTAATAATATCAAAAACTTTCTTAAAATGTTCATAATTTTTCCAGAACGATACACAGAGCATGTCACATTCGTCCTTTACGTAATTGCGTGTTGATCCTTTGCCATTGTTTAGTTCTTAAAAAGTTATTTGTAATTAATTGCGATTCACAAATTACGAAAGAAAAGATTCACAAGTTACGAAAGAAGAACATTTGATACCCGAATATAATAACGGCAACCTGTTAGAGTGTTAGCCTGTTGTTATAATAATTCACTGTCAATATTTTGATCATATAGGCAGATACCTGCAAATTTCGCCATATTTACTGACTACTGACTAGTCTTCTGTTTTGTCTCTCTACTTCTTCCTTTAGGAAACAATGTCGTGGCTTGCAGCTGGGGACGAACGCTCTTGGCCAATGGGTGAGATGGAAATGGAAAAGATTTTACATTTCACCGAAAATTAACTGACGTATTTAAGTTATATTTTATACTCAACTTCGTCGATTGAGATAAAGAAAGAAAAGATTCAATGAATCCTCACACCATACTAGGACTTCGTATTTTGAAGTGAGTTGTAAAAGGAAATAAATCCCACTTATCCTTAGCGTTATGGCATGATTGGTTATTCGCCGCAAGGGTCGCTGTAGTAGTGTTTCTTTGTTTATGTAGTCTGTGGTATTGTGAGTTTACAACAGCAGTGTTATAAATGCGTGATTGGTGCAGTGTAGGTATGATAACATAAAACAAACTATTCTTATGATTAACGGGACTTGTATTTTAAAAACATATCTGCAAATTACAGTTACATCGAGTTTCAGAATGCTCTGGACTGACTGAGACTAAAAGGAAAAATATACCTTTAACTTTGACTGTGTATAACTTTCTGCACACAAAAGGTACGGTATAGTGGTTATCAGGTAATGTTCCATTTCCTTATACCCTAACAAATAAATGCCTAATTTTAAGTTTACCAGTTCAACATATTTATTTAGGGGCAAAACAGGTTCAAATTCCCATTTTCCCGAAAGGTAGCCGAAGTGAATCTTTTCCTTCTTTCTTCAATTCACATATTCAACTAATATTTACACGGGATAGTAAGGAATCGTATGCACTGTAGTCAAGGACGTAAATGATACCACAGATTGTCTTCAATCATGTACAGGTCAGTGGAACCTAGTTTGTACCCAAATAATATCTCGAATGTAGCATGCCTCAACACATGGGTAAAGTTAAGCGTGTATGAGCACGTTCAGTGGCTGTTGCTATGCAGAAATACCAGTCGTAGCAAGAAATGCTAGTCAGCAACAAGCATCTATGTAGTGGTTCAGACAAATGACCTCTCACAGGAGTGGTCGACACCCACAGTTCAGCTGAATATGCAGGTACCAGTGTTGCCAGACGCAAGAACGTATACAATTATCTTCATACATTCCCTCAGCCTGGTACAAAAAAACACCTTGGCATTGTCACAAGACTAGAGACCCATGAAATTAGCGACACATATTTCTGCGCCGACTGTTTCAATGCTTTACGTACACATTTGTATTTCTGCTTCCATTGTTAATTTGCAGCGTGTCTTTGTTGAAAGACGTTCCTCATGTATTTGCACCACACGTCTGTGATTTGCTGTTCAACGTTAGGAAACATATGATTACTGACCATGGAGCGGAAATAGCTGCAGATGTGCACATAATGCACATTCTAAATCTTAATTAGTGAATATTAACTGATTCACAACGATGGATGGAGCAGTTTCAACAAATTGAATCAGTCAAAAATCACTTTGAAATCGGTGAATATTCACTGATTCCGATAAAGAGTGTCAATATACCACAAGTTAATTAGTGAATGTCCACAAATTTTCCAGTATTTTTTCACTGGAACAATAAGTTAAAACTGTTGTTTGAAAACAACTGGAGAAAACGGCGAATATTTGCTGATGGCAGTCTTAAAGAAAGTCAGTGAATATTCACTAATTATACAGTGACTATTTTCACTAATTAAAATTGTTGAAACTGCTCCATCCATCAGCGTAAATCAGTGAATATTCACTTATTCAGATTTAGAGTGTACTGAAACAAATTTATGCAAAAATCTTGTTACCATAAATATGTGTCTCTACGTATGACTGATTTATAGAAACATTTAGTGAAAATTGCGAAAATGTAAGATTACATAACAGTACAAAAACTCTGTAGGATGTTGTAAATCACTAATAGGGGCCTGGAAAATTCGCTATATTTCGTACACAAGCTGGAATTGAAAGAAGTCTAATTTTGTGTAGTCTTTCACAATTGGCCCTTGAATTATATGATACCTCGAATTAGGCAGTTAGCTAGTACCAAAGAAGCTACTAAATACCTGGTCTAATCACTTGATATCTCTGTCTCGCGAGCAGCACATGTCTGATTAAGAACACAAATGTTCTTCGACGTTAGCAATGAATTTTTCCGGTCTCTTAACGATTATATGTCGTTTATATGATACGATCCAACAAATTTTCAGTATCTGCGTACCAGAATTATTGTTCGGTCCAGCAAGTTGAACAAGCAGGTGGGGTAGTGGTAAAACACTCGCCTCTCATTCGGGAGGTCCCGGTTTCGATACCCGTCTCCGGCCATCCTGATTTCTGTTTTCCAGGGTTTTCAGAAATCACTCCAGGCGAATTCTGGGATGATTTCTCGAACAGACCTTGGCCAACTCCTTCTCATCTTCACAGAGAAAAAGGTTTGGTTGATTAAACCGTATATATATTTGTATATGGCCCAACAAGCGTGTAACAGTTGAACCAACAAAATATTTGGTTGCCTGGCAGGTATAGTTGTCCCAAAAAGAGTGGTTTGGTCCAGTTAAATATACATTTTGTTAGGACAACAAAGCCATCACTTGGTGCGTTTCATATTTTGTTTAGCTAACCAAACTTTTGTTGATTCAAATACGTACTTGTTTGGCCATATACAAACATATATACGATTTAAACTACCAAACCTTTTTCTCTGTGTTCTCTCGTTTTCCTCTACCAAGGTCTTGTTATGTTCGAGGGCAAGTAAAACGCCTAAATATGTAAACATAACTTCATCAGTAACTTAAAAACTACATTGATAACTTGCAAACCAACACATTTACCGTGATTATAAAACAATTTAAGTGTCCACTCGTAAAAATAAGATTTTTTTTACCAAAATTATAGGGAGCATCTTACACTGTGATAAACAATTGACCTACGTAGTACAATCATTTTAAATTATGGATAGCTGAGTAGTTTGTTTTTTTGGCACTATATTGATTTCTTCTGATAGAATTTGCAAGTTACATAATTCTTAATTAAAACAATGACGATCTTTGCTCCATTTACAGAAGAATTAATGTAGTTACAAACCATATGGTACTAACAAACTGGATTTCTATCACAATATAATAGAAGCATTGTTCATGCAGAGTACATTTTTTTATTAGTGTACGTTTTCTATATATCCTTATACAAATATTTCCTTTGATATTGGAAAAATTTTTGCAATGGGGGTGTACAACAAACTGATTTTTTTTTATTTATGCCATTGCTAACGTCGGTCTGCTGAAGTTTCTAATTTTGGTCGTGTACTTGACGACGGGAAAAGGTACCAGTTCCCGAAACGTCGCATCTGTTGTCGTCGAATAGAGCCTACTATTATCATCTGTGATATACACATTGTATTGTATGCAACTATTTCTGTCGCTGTGTTCATTTGTGTTTGTCCATCATTGTCGCTATTTTCATGCACCGTGTATGATCCTTGTCTGTTTTGACTTGCCAATTTCGGCGTTACTTGTCTATTTGCTGTCTGCGGCCATTTTTGACTTCCTTAGTTTGTTTCTAGGTTTTATTTGTTGCTTATTTTTCTCGTGAATAGTTTTTTTATAATATAACTGTGGGTTTTCTGCTTCTCAGCAACATTGGATTGCAACGGCGTGTATAAAAAAACTCTTTAGTTTGTAACAATTTCTGTTGCTACATGTGTTCCATTTGGCAACACTGGCCGGCTATTCGTGACCAGGGGGTGGGGATGGGTAAGTAAGGGATGAGTGGGATGGATGGATGAATGTTTGTTTACCCGCGGCCGTGTAATTAAGGCGGTGCACAAATAGATCATCCTGTCCTCGGTGTTACTGGGGTCCTTCAACGCCGCGGCTAATCTGAGTTTCGTGGCCCGTCAGCGGATAGCGGGAAGGGGGGGGGGGCAGGGCTCCTTGGTCTACAACCCCCGCGCTCGCGGGAGCACGCGCCCATCAATCAGCAAGGTCTCACGCACTGCAGAGCATTTCTCAGCATCCCCCACTCCTGCTTCTCGGAGCTGGTCGGAGGAGAGAACTGCATTACCCCTTCCCCGTGGGAACATACCTCCGTCAGCAGGCCCCAGGGCGCTTATGAGAACCTAGTATCATCTACTCGGTAGTTGTCGTTAACTGACCGGATTTACCCCGTCGTTGAATATTTAAAGGCGCGGTGCATTCAAATTTCCATCACCATGTTTTTAGTTTTTTATTTGTACCAGATTTTTTTTTCCCTTGTTTTAGACACAACGTGTAACTAAACTGTTCTCATATAAAAATATTTTAGCTCGCATAGTTTTTGCGTAATGGTTCGTTAGAGCCATAATCTGCATGTTTCCGTTTTAAGAACGACACTAAAACCAACTCACTTGCCAAACTGAAAAAATTCACAGTGAATAACAATGTTTTAGGTTACAAATTCAGCTATTTTAAGCCTCAAAATAAAATATTTTTGTATTAAAAAAATATTGTAGTTATTTAAAACTTTAGCATTTTGGTGTAAATACAAGACATTTTTATTCTTTGTTTTTATGTATATGACTTTGTAGCCAGTGACGTCAATATCCACTGTGAACTTTTCCAGTTTGGTATGTCAGTTGGTTTTAGTGTAGTCCTTAAAACGGAAACATGCAAATTTTGACTTCAACAAGCCATTACGCGAAAACTACAAGAGATATAAAAATTTCATAAGAACCATATTTAGTCACATTTTGTGTCTAAAATAAGAAAAAAATATCTGGTACAAATGAAAAATTAAAACATGGTGATGAAAATTGCTGTGTAACGCGCCCTTAACAAGTTTTTTCCGAGCGTACTAAATTTTCAAGAGATGTTTGTTGGCGGTCTAATTTTATATATATATATATATATATATATATATATATATATATATAATGCAGTGAAGTCTATAGAAGCAGCGTGTTTCACTCGCCGTAGACCAAGTTCGGTTAGTGCAAAGTTTCATTTCGTACTCGTGAAATTGAGTATATTGCATTAAAACTACGTATCTACTAAAGTATACTAAAATACATGCTGGAGTTAGCCACTGACAGATTTTATTTTGCGATTACACGCGGGAAGCTATGTTTGTTTACATTTCATTCACGGTATTTCGTGTTTTTTCGTCCGTTGGCGAGCATGGCTAAATTTATTCTACTAGAGATGAGAAAGAACATGTGTTTTCTTATGCGACTGTTTGGAACAAGAAAAACTATTTGCCACCAGTTGCACTGCTATCGTTAAGAGGTCTAATAATATACTATACCGCAGTAAAATTTATTTAACTCGGCTTGGCAATGATTATAAATTATTTTATTTAATTTTTGGTGAAAAACATTGCAATGACGGTTTTTAAATTACCTGCTTCTAGTAACTTGACATTTACTAAAGCTCTGTGATTGATCAGTTTATGCCACTTATAGATACTATTACAACAAGCAGAAGAAATTTTTCCGGAGCCAAACTTTTAACACAGATAATTCTAACCTGTAGTACAATTATGGCGCCTATGTATCCTTCTCCTGAGCAAGATATATTTGAGTAGAGCCGGCGAAGAGATCCAGTTGAAGATTAAGAGATTCCGGATGGAGACAGACTGTACGCTCCAGGTTTTCAAGCTGATGTAGACTGACTTTAGCTTTAGCGAGTATACCGAGTAAGGCTGTCGTAAGCGTCTTTAGCCGCATTTAGTAGAAGAACACGGACTAAGGGGTTCCGAAAAGGGTTGCATTTAGGGCATGTGTTCGAGTCTGTCGAAGTTCCAGAAAAAAATTGTTTTTAAACCCACACGGAAGCTGATAACGTAAAATTGCTCTGCATATTTGTTACAATCCAGTTTTACTATGCAGTGTAATTTTTCGAGACAAACGGAATACATATTTAAGATAATTTATGAATTAACAAATTATCTACTATAATGCTGTATTTTATCTCGACAAGTTCAGAATACGTGGTTTAAACCGTTATAACCAAGTTACAGAAAGAGAGTTTACGATGTCGGATCTCGTTTATGTCTTAAAAATAATGGTAAAGAATGAAGAAACTCGCGGCCAAGCCCTTAAGGTAGCCGCATGGTGTCGGGCACTCGAGGCCTACAAGTGTGGGAAGCTGTAAGGACTAGCGCGCGCATCAAACTCTACTCTAACATCTAGGAGCAAGCTACTGATCTGGTTTGCAGTCCGCACACCATTTGGACCGCTTTTATGCGACATTCCGTGGAGACCTTATCACTGTATATAGTACACGCCATTATTTTTCGGATATTCTTTTTCTAAATAGGACCGCGATGGTACTCTTATTAAAAGTTTATTGGTACTAGAAAAAATTAATTCAAATATTAGGTGTAGGATATAGCACCTAACGTTTGCAGCGTGTCACGCGTATTATTTTTACGCGAAACCACTTAACTTATTCATATTATGTTTATTTACGAAATAAACACACGCTTGAAACTGTGCGTCTATGTTTTCAGAAATCCAGCACGCTTGTTAGAAACATGATTTTCGGGCCTCTCAAAATGGCTTAAGACTGCTGTAACTCCGAAGATATTACCTGAATTCGTAAAGTGCAAAGCAAAAGGAATGCGTTGGTCTTTACATCAAACTATTCAAATGTAAAATGTCGTGGTCACCGCTTAAAGTCCCGAAGAAAAAAAAACTACTAGGAAAATCTTGCACGCCAGTTTGGTTGCGCTGCGAATAGAGGCGATATGCTTCTCGTCAAGCGTGGGGCACTGGCTCTTATCGCTACGCTGTTCCCACGCGTCAAAAGTTGAAATTCGACATCAGCGAAGACTCCTCTTAAGCAACCAACTGTGCACGTTAGTTTTCGAATTAACATCAATCTGATAAATCTAAGCATTTGTTCGCCACAAATGAAAGTTACCTTCTATTATAAGAACTTATTTTATGTCAGATATGATGGAGAGTGATGTCTTATAAACCACAAATTTAAATTTTAAAATTTCAAATTTCTATCGATTGTGCCACCGTAACAAAACTAAATGGACATTGTAATTATTTGTTATCAAGCACGCAGTATGTCTGTCATGAAACTGTATGTTTCACGTGTGATATCTTGAGTATAATACGGTAATTTAAAATACGCATTATGATTTCCGACATTCGTATTATTTATTATACGCAGAATAATTTCGAAAACCATGCGACCGTGGCTATGGATTCAGCCATTCGACGGAATGCCTCAATTCATGACTGGATTTATTAACTTGGACACACTCCGTTGCGAAATAATTGATTGTCAAAAGAAAACTAAAAATAATACAAGAAAACATAAATAAGCAGAGTATTCTTTAGTCATCAGGATAACATACACAACATGAAATTCCAAAACTGGAATCTGGTCAGATAAAACAAGGAACAAACAGAAAATAAATGAAATAACAAGAATATAAAAATAGCTAAGTTGACATGCGACTTAACGATGAGACGAAACAAACACAAACAGAAATACAGCAAACCACACAACTATGAGACTAAACAAAACACAAAGATGTCGGACACAAACAGAAAAAACAACAAACGACGCAAATGATGAGACGAAACAAAACACAGTAGTTTTTCAAGACAGCCAGTATTGATACCCATGTTTCAGCGAGAGAAAAGTCATAGTGAAAGGTAACGGTATCGATCTACGGCATGCCAATTAGATTGCAAAGTCAACGTTTAAGTTTCACCTGAAATCTGCAAAGAGCTGTTGTAGTGATGCTAATATGATTGACTCCAAACGATCGACGGTAGAGCCGCACGTTCGCAGTCACCTAAATAATGCAAATTATAACTGAAGCAGGGTTCGTGTCCAAGAAGTGCTGGCCTTAAACTTATTCGCATGTGGGAAAACGTGGCAAATATTGCCTTTGCCAGGAGGGTTTTCTTGGGATGCATCCTTCGCCCTTTCATTCCGTCGCTGTATTGTAGGGACTTATTCCGTATCATCTCTCAGGGAACTGCAGACTTCTACGCGATCTCAGCTTGAAACACTGTCTCTTGGTGTAAGATACCGTGTCCTCGGGTTTACTCCCTACTCGAGTTATATTTTTTGAATGTAAAAATTGTGGCGTCTTCTTTAACATGATGTACAATAAGTAGAGACATGCAAAATTCGCGTTATATTCTGACAGCTCACTAGATTCCAAGTGACTATTAGCTCGTTCGACGTCTCCCGCTGGCCGTAATTGTCGCGACTTGCCGCGGAGAATGCTTACACGGTAGAGAGGCCATTATCTGTAAAATATGTAACACATGCAAATGACAGCACATAAAATTTCGTGGCCAATTGAATCGCTTTTATGTATAGGAAAGTGAAGTTTAGCCTGCTACCAAATGATAACGCGAATTTTGCATGTCTCCAATAATAAGACCCATATTGAGACAGGGAATAAGTGAAGTTACACAAACTAAAAACTTGTAATACTAATGATAACAATATTTCGCCAGTTCAGTCACCGATGCTGAATTTACTGTCCTATTGTGCGTTTTTTCTTGTCAGACCTTAGATCACTGTGCATTGGCTGTTGCCTGCGATGTCTCAATAGTTTCGTCCCCAGAATGATGCCTGGGAACTTCCTTGATATTTTCATGCTGGTTTGTGATTCACAGAAGGTTCTCTGGAGCATGTCTATTTAACTGTCGACAGTTGCAAACCGTAACAGAAATGAGCATGTGTTGTTCACAGTCTAGCTTGACCCAACAATTTTCCTCGTGGAATTTTCAGATCCTCAACAAATCCTCAAGTTTTTGCACAGCGTTAGCAGTAATGTTAATAGTTTACTCGATTTTTTGATTTCTTTGCCCACTCGGCGTCGTACAAATGCCATGTCCGAGTTCGCCTGAAGTTCTTACTTGATTGTACTTGTCCCCGGAAATGACACCACAAGGACAGTCCGTATTGGAAGTAGGCCCTAATGGATGCAACTTCGCAAGGACGCACAAAGAAAGGAACGTATGTACTTTTGTTTTCTTCTCGCGTCCTAGTAGCTCTGGTGTGGTCACCATTTTAAAAAAAGTTAAAACTTTAGTTTTGCGGTTACGTACTAGCATTGTAATTTTCTGTATGCACTTTTAGGTACGTCCCATTTGTTTTCCTTATAAGTCAAACTGCGCTTATTTCTTTGTAGACTGAATCTTTTGTGAGCGAGAGATTCTGGTCAGCACTGAACAGCGAGGTTTATAGCGCTGGTGAGGGGTGAAATGAGGTTGAGTATGGAGCAGCGCCGGAATGATAAGGGTGGGGGAAACGGGACAACACCGAGAAAAACCCCCGCCAACCGACGGAATCTTCCGCCACGAATCCCACCGGGGACCGACCTCGCCGGGAATCGAACCCGGATGTCCTGGGTGAGAGGCGAGGGTGCGACCGTTCGGCCACCGCGGCCCCTATTTGTACCTTTAGCCATCCTCCAAGGATTATCCATGTCAAAACTTTATCTCCCTTCAAACACTCATTTAGATATTGGCGTGAAAATGTTTGTTTACATTTTCAACATCTGGCTCGATACGGGCCATAATTACCTATGTAATTTCTCAATAGAAATAGTGAGCACGGACATGGCCTAAACGTGGTGATGTCTGGTTCTAAGCTGGAACTGCACGTTTTTCGCAGGCCGCGTTTCGTAACACGCCGGCAACTCTTGCCAAGTTCCGTGAATTACTGGTGCCAGAGAGAGGGACATACTGCTGAAACTTGTGTGCGTACTTCGGAGAAAATATGCCTGCAATGTTTGTTTTTCCCCTTCTTGGTGGTACTCCAGCAGACACTACAGCATAATATCATACTTGTGAATGAATTAAAAAATAAATGTTCTTGAAGTGGCTCATACGATTCATTGGTTTTCTAACCCTACCGAGGGAAGAAAATTTAGCTTCTATTGGAAGGACATGCCACAGAAAAATGAGGTCATCTAAATGGCACGCAACAACCACGTCATTCTTCAATGTTTTCCCCCACACTACACACATCGTAAGCAATCTTTGCGTGTGTCCGTCATGGCACTACATAGTCATTAGTACTCCGAAGAGGCCAAGAAGTAGATGCAGAGTCATCCGGAAAAACCAATTAATAAAGTTGGGAAACTTTTTGGTGCAGTCTCCATTAAAGCTGCATCAACTGCGTTCATGAAGACTGGCGTATTCCAACTTGACACTAACGTATTTCCCGACTGGATTCGCCAGTCTGCCGAAACCACTGAATGGCCTCTAGAGGCCCTTTTTCATCAGCAACGTTAGGTTGTTTCAAACACCCACCAACCACCGGCAGAACCTATATTGCTTGAATCTGAACCTACAACCAGCTTATCTGAACATGAACGTACAGCTAGCTTACGTGGATTTCATATACCTATTTTGAAGTGTAGTTTGCATTACGAATATTCCACATCAACAGCAAAATCAGAGTTGGCTGCATCACCGAAAGACCCTAGAGAGAGAGAGTGAGTGAGAGATTTAGGTCAGTGCTTAACATCGAGGTCTTTTGCGCTGGTGAGGGGTGACATGAGGTTAGTATGGAGCAGCGCCGGAGTGAAAGGGCGGGGAAACGGGAGATCTCCGAGAAAAACCATGGACCAACGGCATCATCCGACACGATTCCCACATGCGAAAATCCGGGGATCGACCCTGCCGGGAATCGAACCCGGTTCGCCTTGGTGGGAGGCGAATGGTCTGACGATTCGGCCACCGCGTCCCCCGAAAGACCCTAGAAAAATACCTACAGCTCAGAGGAAAGTTGAAACAAAGAATAACTAGAGACGTGGTAAGTGATAGGTTTAATTTTAACGAGTCTACAAATCACAGACGAAGTCACAGTAGTGGAAAGAAAAGTAAAGTATGTGTAACAACTCAGGAGTCTCGTTAATTTCTGATGTACAACAAATGCAGCATGTACCTTCTCTAATGACATCCGAGATACTTATCAAAAGAAGGGTGGACTATGTGTGCTGTGTGTGACGGATTGGCACATGAGCAATGGGCCAGAGTGATGATAATTGTTTCTTACAATTGTAATTATTGCAAATGATAAGTTAATGTTAATTTAATACTATACAGGCATCCTACTAACAGTTTAAACGATAATTTCAATTTAATTGTGTTGTAAAACTTGCGCTGACATCCAAGAGTGTGTGATTCAGGGTCACATGCAAGAGGATAGATAGCGGGGAGGAAGCCCCCCTTCCCTCGAAATTTTTGAACATGTACATACGTTTTTATTTAATTTTCTGAAAATTTACGTTTGTGTATTTAAACGTCCATTATGGTTGGCGTTGTTCGGCGTCACGTATAACAAAACCTGAAAATATAGCCTACTTCATAACGTAATACTAAACATGAAACCAAGCTTTATAAATGTTTACTTTTTAGATTTGGCCACCCCGCGAAAAAAAAAAAAAATCTGTATGCGGGCCTGGTGTGATCCCAGGTATTTCCACCAGTAAAATGCACAGAAACTGATACTGACGTCAGTTGACATCATATAAGTGCTGTTTGTTGACGTTTCATAGTACAGAATGATAAACATGGATGTAATAAATTATGCATAATAGTATTGTAAACACGTTTTAATTTTAAGTGTAATTTCTTACCTAAAAACTTGCACATACGTATTCGACATAGATGCACGCCGTTTTATCAGACCATTACGATGAAACAGGGTACTATGCAACATGATAACTCTTCTTATAAGCAATATGAATAAGGATATATACGTGCATATATATATATATAAGTATTATATATATACATATATATTGTTTTCTGGCGAACAATGATGGACCTGAATTGGGTATACACATGTGTAATGGTATTTGAATGCTATTCCTGAGCGAACATAGCTTACCCAAGCTGAGCAGTTTTCGAATATTATTGTAAAGGCTCTACACACGATGCGGTGAACTGAGAAGACGGACACCTTAAAGGGCACATTACATTTTTCAGGCTTATTGGTTTAGTGTACGACCTACTTACACGATCAGTCTAGCCAGGATTGTAATCATTCTAGTGAAATAGCCTAGCAGCCTAATTTTGTAATAAATTAGTTGACACTTTTTTATAGGCTATTAGAGTAATACTATTTATGTCTACTATGTATAAGTGTAACTAACCAGGAATAAAACTTTTAGTACTCGTGCACTTAAAAATTCGTACCGTTATGTTACATGAGTTATTTGCTTACTCGCAGCCATAGAAAAAATAAAGTGTTACGGACTTAGAGTAACTATTGGGTAGAGGGAGTATCCTGTATACAGCTGCATACGAAATTGTGTGTTCAACATGTCACGTGACTTTAGTGACATATGCGCGGGAGGTTTGAAATAAGATTGAGAGAAAAGATAATAATTGCTTAGTAATCACATCTATGTTGGGTTATTTTGGTTCCTTATGAATTTATGAACTACGGAGAGTATACTACCATTATATCGCATAGTATAATTGCGTAGAAATTTCAGAACGACAAATGTAAACAATGTCGCCACATTACTGTTTTCCTTAACCCAGCTGTTTTTAGTAAAAAGTAAATATTAGCTACGTACTTACTATAAGGTTTTGAACCGAGATATTGGTGACACCACATGACTAAATATATATTCTGGAAGGTACGCCATGAGTTTCAAACAACACGACTGCATTTTTACGACGAGAAAACATAAATAAACGACACAAAACTCTCGAGACCATGTTGGACACACATTTGTGACGTCATGCTCCCTCTACTATATATTACCGCTTTGGTTACGGACAATAAAATAAATCACGTCACTCGTGTTTACAAGAACCTTTTGTTCGCAAATAACAAGCAACATAGTGTATATTTATAACGGCAACGTAAAATTTTAGCTAGAAATTATTTTGCAAAATAAAGTTACCTACACGACATATGCCAGAGATAAATCAATTTGGCATTTACATTTACTGTAGACGATATTCGCACAGCAGAAACGTCGGCTAAATTTATTTTAATCGCAGCTGTTAACACGAAGACTATTTCTGAACATACAAACATCACACATTAATGACAAACTGAACTTTTTTACGGATTCATTAACGAGATAACGTTGCTGAGTCGTTGAACACCCGCAAATCCAACTAGGCAATACAAAATAATAAAAAAAAGTAGAAACAGTTATTATATTTGGTAAAATAAATTAACATGGACACAATTCTGAAAATGGGTCAAAATCTGCGGACTGGCAGAGGCAGCAACTTTTGCTCTGAATGACATATGTCGAAATTAACAGTTAATTTGATAAAAATGTTCATTGCCAAAATCATTGAAATATCACTCATACATTTATACAGGAACTAAGAAATACGTAGTATATCATAGAAAATTTCCGGCTCTGTTACCTGTGTTTATATTTTCAAAATGGCGGCATTTTATATATGTTTAGCATAGCATTGCGTATCTTAGGAAATATTTTTCAGAATTTCTCCAAACTAGGTACACATATTACATACAAAGCTGACTTGACTTTTGTATATTTCGATTATCCTGTGTTCGTATATTCACGGCTGCCATTTTTAAAATTGTAGCATAGTATTACACTTCTCAGAAAATATTTCTTCAGAATTTCGCCAAACTTGGTACTGAAATACTACTTACAAAGTTGACTTGAATATTGTGAATTTCGTTCATTCTATGTTCGTGTTTTCAAAATAGCGGCCTTTTTAATTTTTAGCATAGTAGGCTATAACTTATCTGATGAAATATTTTCAGAAATTTCATCAAATTTGTTACACATGCTACACATAAAGCTGACTTGACTTTTGCATATCTCGTTTATCCTTTTGTAATATTTTGAAAACGGCGGCTATTTTTTATCTTTATGACAGAAAGACATCTCAGAAAATTTTTCCTTAATTTCATTAAACAGGGTATTCGTGTATAACCTATTAAGCTGACTTATCTTTAGTATATTTTTCGTGTGTCGTACGTCCAAATTAGTATTATAATTTAATATTCCCAGATTACGTAATCTTTCAGGGTTAATTTTCACCCACTTTGAGGAAAGTAGGCTTATCAGGTTATACAGTAACTTCTTGTTTTATGTCTGATTAAAATCGCGAAAATTAGTTTTCCGTTTTCATATTATAGGTACGAGCATCTGTACGTAGAACCACAGAATATTTAGGAATACAGAAGTAAAATAGTCGGCAGGAAGGCGAACTCAGTCACACACGCCAGCAAAATGGCTTCCCTGGCCAGCAACATGGCGGAAACACCTACTGCCAATCAGCGTGAGGCAGCTGCTCTGCTACTCGGCAGCCAGGCCAATAGGAAACCTGTAGTAACATGCAGGAGCCAAACAGACACGGGGCCGGAGTCTAGAGCCTCGGGAAGCCAATAAGCGGCCAAGTTCGCCTATATCAAACGAGCCACCACGCCATTTCACGTCTGTATTACTATTTAGTCTGTGGTAGAACGGAGTCACGTAAATAGCACAAATTTATTTTAATATCAAGCCTTAGTCACCGTCGACTGTTTCACAGAGACTCGCTATTGGGGAACATACTGCACGTCATCTCTGGTACTAACGCTTAGAGGCTACGATGAAGTATGTTCCACATGCTTTGGTCGCCTTGGCAGAAATGATTCGAGTATTTTTTTTTGTGCCTGGAATGCTTATATTGTATGCTGGAAGGTGGCGTTTTTTGTTTTGCTCTTGCCATATTAAAGAGTCATTCTGATGTCAGTTTTGTATTTAGTTTGAGGAACAGAAATGGAGAAGGCAATAAGTTGACTCCAACATGTGTATTAAACACCGCTTCACCTTTAAGCACAGAGTACTAAACTTGCGTGCAGTGTTTTCGTAAAAGAGTTTTTTTTTTTTAGTGGGACTCCAAGCGGTGACCCTATTATTTTATTTGTTGTAAGTATGTGTCAAAGTCCAACGCAAGTCTCAGTAATTATATTTCAAGATTTTTCCAGCTACGGCAACGTCAAAATTTGATCTTTACCACTTCTGAGAAGCTGGCAATTATGTTTTTAATAAGCGGACGGTATTATTAAAACTACCGCGACATAGTTTGAAGTGTCTTATTTTACGTACGCAAATGCAGTGGAAACACGGTTAATTGTTATACATAAAAAACACGTTACGTACCACGCCACAGCACATATCATCCAACTAACACTTAATATAACACCTCTGACTGGCACTCATGCCGAAATGAACCCAGTACTCAGAGTACCCAGTGACCTTGAGCCATGTGACTTTCGCCTGTTAGAACTAAAACATAAACCTCGGGTGACTCTCACGGGAAGAGTGACAGCTTTGTTAGGTGCAGATTTGCCGTCGCATTTTTTTCTCATTCCTTCTGCCGCGACAGAAGAGGTCAACAGGCCAACTGAGAGGCAAATGACAATAGAAAGCGACACGGCATACCTTTCACAGCCGTCATAATTTCACGACTTTCTAAATGACGATGCGAAAAATCCTCGAGTTAAGTGCGACGAACCCGGCTCTTGTTATCATCAGCACGTCCAACAGTTGATCTCGGAAGCAGAAAGTTCGCTTCAAGAAGGGCGCGCAGTGTTTCCAACGTAACTGTTTTTTTTTTTCAAGCGGGAAGATAGCTGCTCGACTCTGGAAATTTTCCACTTATTACATTTACGTAAGCATTCCTCCGAAAATCTTTCTGATGATCTGCTCGGCCGATTGACCTCCGAACCTCGGAGGTTCGGGTCGGAATCTCCGAGGATGTGCTTGGTGTTCCCACGCATAAGTGGAATAAAACCGGAGACTTTAAGTGTTCCGCATACCCGCGGCGATTTTGCGTGACTGGAGTCTCGAAACACCTTGGTAGTACGGCCATTGGCTCCTATTTATGCTGTTTTTGCGAGGTTAATTTTTTAAATATTGAAAGAGAACAGATATCGCAAAATCGCTACATATAAATATTGGAAATGGTTTTAACTACTTAGCCTAAATTTATCAATACATAAATAATTTTTATAATTTCGGCTAGTTATTGATTTTAAGAATATTTAATTAAGTCGAGAACTAGCCAAAATCATAGAATGCATGTATTCGAAAAAAAAAATTAGGCTTCATAATACAAATAATTTCCAACATTTCTGCGTATAACGATTTTGCGATATCTGCTACCCTTCAGGATTTAAAAAATAGAACTCACAAAAGCAGCGTATATATGAACCCTTCTGTCAAACACTGACCAACTGTAACACTTTTCATTAATCTAATGTATTTTCTCGAAATAAAATATTTTTGATTACATAGTTTTGTACAAGTGCACGTCAAAGAATTTGACTATTTTCACTACTTATCCAAAGTAAAAACCATTCAAACGATATGAATGAAATAATTTAGATAGAACCATTTTTTATTTCACTTAAAAATTATTATTTAAAAATACAGGTTCTCAAAGATATGCAGAAATTTAGGTGCATTCAAGAAAATTTTTAATTAAAAACAATTTTAGGTGAAATTACAAGGGTGCCATTCTGCGGGTCAGTACATTTTCTTTTAATCTGAAGTATTTCATACGTGTCGTTTGAATAGTTTTTATTTTTAAAAGTAGCGGAAATATTCAAATCGTTACTTTTTACATACACCTGTACAAAAACTGTGCAACCCAAAATATGTTATTTGTGGGAAATTACTATTACTGTTACGTGAAAGAGTTGAACTGTGTTTGGTAGGCCTATAGTTATACGATCATGAATATTTGGGTGAACAGAAGTCTTAAAGCGCCCGCCTACTGGCCGTGTGTTTGTGTGAGTGAGGCACGGCGCCAAGGGCGATGTTGACCAGCTCATCTGGTGCGGTATCGCCTCTACCGCAAGACATTGAAACGGTGTGCAGTTGTATCGTAGAACACTCGCCTGACTGACACTTTAAGAGTGGTGACCCCATCTTTTTATGGTGGAAAGTTTTAAGCAAAGTCCATTGCATGCTCCTAGAGTAGTTTCACACGAATCCCGCAAGAAGTTTTTCAGATGTAACAGGTTGAAAAAACTGTTTTTAGCCATTTTGAGGAGCTCCGAAATGATATTTCTAATCGACGTGATGCTTTGAAACTACTCTTCAGTTATCGTTTGGAGTGAGTTTTCTTTTCGTGCGTAGACACACTGAGCATATGTGGAATAGTTGCTTTTAAAAACGGTATTATGAACACGTTGCAACGCATGTTAAGCGCGAGGTAGGCGATGCCCTTAAGGCCTAATCTTACTTACTCATGACTTGCCTTATCGCCTCTATGCACAAGGTGGTCCGTTGACGTGCAGTCCTCTTGTCAGCTTCAAGCTTGAACGATGGTTTAAGCTGTGACCTCATATTTTTATGTCTGTAAAATAAACCTGAAAATATAATGATGCGATCCTGAAAACAAGTTTCAAGTATTATTTATAAAAATATCACACGTGTTAAACTGACTTGGGAACGCCCAATTTAACTAATTTGTACTCTCTTCCAGCGTAGGCCTACTCCTAAAAAAAGAAATGAAAACGAGAAACTTGTGCGTGAGTGTTCTTTATCCTCATAAGAGTGCATGGTAGATAAATAAACTCTGAAAACATCAATTGATTCCTACGCTTTTTTCGAAGCAAATATGGATAAAATGCTCAATGACAATCCTAGATAATGGTATTTGCCAACTTTATGAATAAATATTTATCCAAATTTGCTAATACGTTTCGCGTGATCTCTTGCGCCGCAGTTAAATGCACGAGGTTCCGGCGTCAGAGATTGTACCTCAGAAGTTCGTACACTGGAAACAATTTTGTTTTAAACGTTGGCTAAAACTATTGCTTAGCATTGCTATTGTTTACTTTTCGCAAACTGGCTTCAAGAAACCTACAGTTATAGATTAATGCTTTGAGCGTTGCATTATATACCACGCCCTCTTAAGCCTTCGTTAAGGTTAATTCTACAACATATTAGAAAGATCAATGCTAAAAGTTTGGCACATGGGGAAAATTTCTGCCGCTTGAGCGCTGTTATCGGTAATGTGTGCAATCTTATCAATCATAAAGCTTTCCTGAATTTTAAGTTATATTAAGATGATAATCTAAAGCGCGAAATTGGTTTCTTTCCACGTTAAAATTAATTTAAATGACCTATGTCATTTCCAAGCCTATTTAAATTTAATTTTACAACAGTTTCAAATTTTCCTGGTCCCTTTACGTTAACAGCGAAACTTGCGGCAGAAAATTTTCCCTATGCCAAACTCACCCATACGAAAACATTTTCTTTCTAACCTGTAGTAGAATTAACCTCAACTTGCTTATATTAGTGTACATTTAGCTGATGTTGCTAACACATGCCCGGCGCTATAATAAGCTACTTATTGTAAAATTAAGTTAAGGTTCTAATCTGTAAGGAACTACAGTTGACTCTCGATTATCCGTGTGTGGATTATCCGATTTGCGGATTATCTGCGCAAAATATTTCACTTTAATTTTTTGAATAAAAGTTGAAAAAATAAAAAAAAAAATGAAGTTTTGGTTACTTATAAATACCTACACTATTTATTCGTCTACCACAATTTTTATCATCATTATTTTATTTTTATTTGTACCAAATATTTTTTTCTTATTTTAGGCACAAAATGTGACTAAAATTGGCTCTTATGAAATTTTTTTATCTCTCATAGTTTTCGCGTAACGGCTTGTTAAAGTCATATTTTGCATGTTTCCGTTTTAACGACTACACTAAAACCTACTGATATACCAAACTCAAAAAAATCACAGTCGTTAAAGACATTGCAGGCTACAATAACATGCTCATAAAATTAAAAAAATAAAAATAATTTGTCTCTTTAAAACATTATTGAATTTTTAAAATTTTTATCTTCAGATTCGGCTTTTTTTAATTCAAATAATTTTTATTCTTTAATTTTAGGAGCATGTTATTGTAGCCTGTAATGTCTTTATCCACTTTGATTTTCTTGAGTTTGGTATATCAGTTGGTTTAAGTGTAGTCGTTAAAACGGAAACATGCAAAATATGACTTTTAACAAGCCATTACGCGAAAACTATGAGAGATATAAACATTTAATAAGAGCCAATTTTAGTCACATTTTGTGTCCAAAATAAGAAAAAAAAATATCTGGTAGAAATAAAAAATAAAAAAATGTTGATGAAAATTGCGGTAGCCGCGTCCTTAAGGAGTCTGTTCTGCGTGTCCAACATAAATGTATTAACGGGATTTTTATCTTGGATAAATAATATAGCCGTGATTTTTTTATTATCCGCGATTTTGGATTATCCGAGGCATCGGCCCCCTCCGTTAGTGCGGACAGTTGACTGTAATTGATACACCTTCATTATACTGTGTGTGTTGTGAATAATTCATAATTACAGCCACTAAATTCAGTGAAAAGAAGTTTGCACCAATTTCTTTCAATGCCTTACATGCACGTCTGCAGTTCTGCTTCGTGGCTATTGGCAGCATTTATTTGTAGTAGCGTCGCTTATTTGGCTGTGCCAAACATAAGTAGAGACATGCAAAATTCGCGTTATCTTTTGGTAGCGAATTAAACTTCACTTTCCTATACATAACAGAGCGTAATCTGCGATTCGTTTGGAGCACGAAATTTTATGTGTTGTCATTTACGTGTGTTACGTCTTTACAGATAATGGCCTCTCTGCCGTGTAAGCATTCTCCGCGGCAAGTCACGGCAATGTCGGCCAGCGGGTGACGTCGAACAAGCCTATAGTCACTTGGAGTCTAGTCAGCTGTCAGAAAATAATGCGAATTTTACATGTCTCTAATAATTATTTTTACTGCAGCTCTACACGTCTGTAATTTTCTGACAGAACTCCAAGTCGCTGAGAGTCAAACTCATTCAATCAATGAAAATGAAGCAAAGCTGCATGTATGCACATAAGATATTGAATGAAATTGGTGCAAAATTCTTCAAAAATCATTGACACTATAATGGTCTGCAAACCAATCCTGCGACTCATTGCTTAATTTGACTGTACAAATCAATGGACTTACTTAAATTCATAAATGTTAGAACATATTTCATTTATCATAATGAAATAATGAACTGTAACCTACTCGAAGTCCTTAGCGTTGGAATGATAAATAAGCTTTTAATTTTCGTTGCAAAATGGGTGCTGAGCTTTTAATCATAAAATGATTTAATTTCCCTCAAATCAAAATGTTTGCTTTGAACATTTTATGCTTAAGAGCATGCCAAAGACCAGAAATTATTCTATTATGATAGCGCAAATTACCCTAATCACGGAATTAAATAATGAACAGTGAAATTAAAAATTTTGATTTCCGAAGAACTTGCTAACATATATATTTGATCAAATACAGTTTTATAATTGTAATTCTGAAGTATATCAGTGCTTTTAAACTCAATGTAAATTACTTAATTTTTGTGTTTATGATACTTCGTATTTTTGTACATATAGAAAACAATACTGGCATACTATTACAAAATATTACAGTTTTTGCTTGTGGAAAACTTTTTCTCTAATGTAAAAACGTGAGCAAACACAAAATAAGTTACAGAATATTTATTTTTTCCGCACTCAAGTAGGGTTAGGTTGAAGGATAATGTGATAAATTATAGATATTCCTAATGTATAAGACACTGAACTGTAGACTGCGTAGCGATTCCATGCAACGTCGTGATGAAGATAGCTATGATTCAGGCATACTACTTACTCCCACTTACATCTTCCGTAGTTCCTGAGGCAGTGGTTCATGACATTATCTTTATTTAACTTGTTTGTTGTAAAGATATTTAGATCGCAAATTTTATACTATTATATTTTGTCTAGGGCGAGTCGGTCTCGGTCATTAATACGGAGGGGGGAGGGGTTTACGGGTGACAGCAGTAAAACGAAATTCGGTGTAAAAAACTTATTTTCTTATATATAAAAATGTTTATTCATCTTGAGTTCTCTTTTAATTGCACAGATTTTGGAACCGCAAGACAACGATACAGGTGATGACGTTTTTAATATGTGAGTTGATCTACGACCTTAGAAGTACTTTTTTTAATGATGATGATGAAATGTTGTTTAAAATATATCAACGTTCGGATATTTATACGAACGAGAAGCGTAAAATATTCTTTGCTGGTGGCATGCAGCTGTGGTGACATATTTAATAATTCATCGTTATTTATACTTTCTCGAGTAGTGATTGGTTCACTGAGTTAATTTGCTCTTAAAAATTTGTTTAGTTATTTACTGCGAGTTGCAGTCCTTATAAACCAATAAAGTAAAACATAATAATTGCGTGTCCAAATAGAAATTTCTTACATGATTCGTAGTTCATTATATTAGTTATTATTTTAATTTCAATACGAAATTGTATAGCCGATTACCCAATCTGCAGTCGCAGAGGTCCAGTTATTTCGCGAGTTCAGTTTCGAAAAAAATTAGATTTTGAACGACTGCAAACAATTAGTAGCTTTCGTGTTGGTCACTTCAAAACCCGTCTTCGAATAGCCTGCAACAAGCGCTAACCTTCACAATAACACTCATGGACTCCCGCAATTCCTGGCCAGATGTACAATTGGTCACCCATTAGACCAGCAGCCGTTAATTACAGGATTGTACATTACAACCAGTAGGTCTTTGAACTCACTTAATTTCAGGGTCTCTATGTACATGGGAACTTTACTATCCCAATACCGCCAGATGAAACAATGTAAATACAGGATTGTTTTATGCCACTGTAAAATGAGTAATTATGTCATGACAAATTTATAACAATAAATATTTAGTTACTCTATCATCGTAAATGTAAAATAATAGGGAATAGAGAAATTGCGAAGTGATTTCACCCTTATTCTCGTTTTTTTTTTTTTTTTTTTTTTGGAAATTCTGTTATTATAG
Organism: Medauroidea extradentata; assembly: GCA_003012365.1. Classification (NCBI taxonomy): domain Eukaryota; kingdom Metazoa; phylum Arthropoda; class Insecta; order Phasmatodea; family Phasmatidae; genus Medauroidea; species Medauroidea extradentata. The sequence continues at coordinate 96,445 of PNEQ01024194.1, read as the reverse complement.
AGACCCGGATAGTATCAAATTCAAAATTATAAATATCATAGTTTTTCGTTTTTAGAGATTTTGTGGGTTTCAAGTCCTTATTATTATAAAGATTGTTTTTAATTTTTTACTTGAAAACGTATCATGCTACTAACTAGTGCTATATAAATAGACGTCCACTAATACATATCTACTAGGTAAAAATGTCCCATCCAATTGTGATAAGAAGTTCATACTTTATCGCCGAGTGAGTATTTCCATCATTCGATCGACACATTACCTTTATATACCTCTTAGATAGCAGCGTCAATCAAAATACAGGCAGCACTTATAAACTTCATGTGTAAGAAAACTTAGGGAAAAACGCCTTAAATTGAGCCGACTTCAGTAATATGTGATGTCATTTGAATGAGATTTATTTTTATTTATACACCGAAAGGAAAAAAAAATTGTAGGTCTAAGTATTGAGGCGGTCAAATTATTTTGTGATAAGTACAAAGTAATTTTGGTACGTACAATATTTTAATGGTGACGAAATAAAAAATGTTTTTGTGCGACGAGTACAAAACATATTTGACTACCTCAAAGCTAACGAAATATTTTGTACCTGCCACAAATAAAAATATATGTATATATATATATATATTTTTTTTTTGTAGTCCCACAGAAAAAGCAACACAGCTGAAAACTTTCACTCCGGTTCAGTCATTTGCTCATTGAGGCGATGCGACACTTCATACACTAGCACGTATGGTTCTTATCGCACCTTGTGCGAGGCTCTCAGTCGTGGGAAAGTAAACATTTGCTACAGGTTGGTGGCCCCTTTCAAACTGCACTCTCTTTGTGCTCGTAACGTTGTGAAAATGTTTATATGTTCATGTTCAATTCATCGTCGGCTTAGAGGAAAAAGTTTGAAATACCACTTTTTATGTTATAATAAGTTAATATCATAGTCGAAGTTATAAGCACAAAATCTTTGCTAGGTTAATAATTATAAGACTCTGTGTGAAGCCTGAAACGCGTTTCCTACAACAAGGTTTCTGTAAATCGGTTATAAAATTATTCAGAGAAAGTTGAAACTGGCACGCAGTTAAACAGTCTTCTCGGACAGAGATTTTCCAACAGTAAAATTATTTTCAAATGCAAACGCAAGTATTTTTGAAATCCGGTTACTATAGAGACCTAGATAATATAATTTTAAAAATGATAAAAATGACAATTTTCAATTTTTGTAGATTTTGTGCTTTTAAGCCCTTAATTTTTCTATAAACAGTTTATATTTTTTTTTTACTTGAAAGTAAAGCGTACTACCGGTCATTGCTACATAAATAAACGTCCGCTGATATAATATCTACTCGGCAAAAAAATCTCATCGAATTTTTATGAGTATAAGTCATTCGGGATAAAGAGAGCACTAAAAATTTAACCTTTGAAAAATATCACTTGCCATTGATGCATACAATTCAACATAAGCTATAGTTGCTTTACTGCTTGTATGGTTGGCAGCGAAACTACGCAAAAAAATTCCGTGTATTTTCTTATTTAAACACAACAATATTCAAATAAAATCAACAAAAATCGACGTTATTGTATTTTATATAATTAATAAAACCTTTTTTAAACAAACTGTATGGATTTACACTGACTGTATAGTTTATCTTAGACGCGCAAACATCAAGTGACGTGTCCAGAAAGGTTAGAAATTTCCCATCGTTAGCCGTTACGCGCGGAATGATACGAATTGGCTGCAAATAGAACTTTAGCAGGGTTTTTATGAGTGCTCACTTTATCCCGAACCGTGTATAGTTAAGAGTCTATTGACAATTGAGTATTCCAGTCGTTTTCTCGACGTCGTACCTTGCCATTCCTCTTCACTATCACGGTTTTGGGATTCTACTTGCAAATCACAGACGTGCGGTGACGCAGTAACCTTATTAATATTGGCACTGTCAACTGAGATACATCACTGAACAAATACACTCTGCCAATAACCTCGAAGTAGAACTTCAAGTGTGTATGCGAGGCAACGAACCAAGTTGGAGCAAAATTCTCTTCTGCAAAAATCAGTGAGGTTCAGTCCATTCAATTACGGACGGCTTGAACGTCCTTCAGTGCAGGCGGGTCAGCCTAGCGAGCCCGGGGCAAGTGGCAGAAGTGGGTAGGTCTTGTACGAAGGGTTGCATAACACCGCAGGAGAAGCGTCTAAAGAGGTCAGCTGGTGCGAGAAGAGAGTTACTGCACCCCGCGGGCCGCAGCGCTCATATGCATCTTCGGCATTCAACGCGCGCGACGCGACGGCTCGGGTGAAAGCTGGCCGGGCGATAAGGAAACAGTTTTCCCACACATTACCGTCGCAGGCGCCTCCTAACCTCCCCCCTCTCCCACCCACAACTTCCACACCTTCCCCTAGTGCAGGTCCTTGCCTTATGCCGCGCGCTTGGAGAAAACTGCAACAAAGGGAAACGCCGCTTCGGGCGACAGACTCGACGCGAGCCAACTCCAACTTTCCCGCTGATATTAATGTGAGATGTGTCCACTCATGACGTTCAGGTTTTATTTTCTTATTTCACTTCGTCACATCTTGATCGTGAAGGACTGCTCCTCATAACGAGGGTCTCGCTAAGTGGGGAAAATGGGAGGAGTGAATGGCATAAAACGTTTCCTCCAGGCTATAGATACTGAGAACTTGACCGATTAGTTATATCAGTGGCGTCGTGAGACCCAAGGGGGAGTGCTAGACAATTTTATTGTATTTTTAGTTCTTGAGCTATAACATTTATTCAAATTGTATTATCGATATTTTCTCTTCGACAAAGCATAGCATATATTATTGGTAAACTGCCTGAAATAGTTAATAATAAAATATTTAATTAATTTGTCGTGCAGAATCATTCCAAATTAATGAAATATTCGATTATTGCTTACATCAAGCAGTTTACCAAGAGTATATCCTATGCTTTGTGGAAGAAAAATTGTCTATAGTATAATGTGAATAAATGCTATGGCTCAAAAACTAGAAATACAATAAAATTGTCTAACACTCCCCTTTAACACATAGAAGTTCATTGATTCCGTTACGTTAAAAAATGTAGCCTAATTGTAAGAGATTCACGTCGTAATACCTATATGAAATTTGGGAAATTTTCTTATCTAAAATCATTTTTATTTTTATTTCCTAACTTATAGTTATGCCTGCAATTGTTGAGCAAATTATTACTGGTAAACACTTAATAAATAAAATGTAAAAGTAAAAATATTTGTTAAGCTTTGTTTAGTTGTCGACGTGGAGACATATTACTTCCACATGCATAGTTAGCTTTGGACATCATTTAGTTAAGCAAAGCGAAATATAAATAAATTTTAAACGCTTAGCCCGTAATTCTTTATTGAATAACTACATGACATTGACTACTCCTTGATATGCACATAAAAAAGATTAAGAGCAACTTTCAATGCTGGTTGATGTTTGTGGTTGGTCACGTATGTATTTCAACTCATGTTTCTGGTGATGGATTATTGGTGTTCGTGTGGGAGTTTGTACTGTTGTTGTAACGATCTGTCAATATTTATCTTTTATGGCCATTTGCAACAACTGAACTTGTGCCGTACAATCAGAATGTAGAATTTGTTTAACAAAACAGAGTTGGAATGGTGCTACTTTTAGTTTCTTTGTAGCCGAAATATGCAATTTTACCGTCCTGAAATAAGCACTGAATAGTATATACACCAGTAAGTCGCAATAATTTAATTTGAATCAATATACTTAAATTAAATAGAGCCTAAAATAAAAAGTTAACAGTCAAAACTTGATACGTCTAACGAAAAAAAATTCAAAAGGAAAGTAAACATGATTTTCTTCGATCTAGTGGTGAAATTTTGAAATATCACAAACTGTCAATTGTGTCACTGCATATGGGACACATCAATATAAGTTTGTGAACACCAATTCGAACAGCAACCAATGATTGTTTGTGGATGTCACAGTGGATGATAGAAAGGGGGACGTTTGATGAAGCGGAGGGTCGACAAGCGAACAGCATAGCGGTCAGCGAACCAATCTTCCACAAACCACGAATGAGTGTGTATTGGCGGGAACGTCGGAGACGGATAACAGGCTGTGATTGGATTGTGGGAATGATACAAAGGTTAGACAAAATAGGCGCAAAACGAATTTTGTTTCGTTGCAAATACCGAGAATATGCCGTAATAAATGCGATAAACGAGGAATGAAGCAATACAAGCTCTGTAAGTCTTATTGACAAGTAAGTGGATTAGAATTCTAAATTAACCATGAAACATTATTTAATACTTACAGTAATTTAAAGGAAACCTAGTCTACTCGAAGCTGTCAACACACAAAGTACAAAGTTTTGATATATGTACATTTTTTGGTAGCACTGCATGCACGAGTTCAGTGCTTAGAGCATAAAGAAAACGTAGGAGCCCAGTAGCTGCATTTCACCGTCAACTACATTGGATATATTATTTTTCTAGATTAAATTTAATTGCATGCAGCTATATTTTTGGCAAAAGCATGGGACAGACAACATCTTTACTGATTTTAGTAAATGTTTACAACCTGACTATATTCACCATTTTGTAACACCTGACAAGAAGACCGCTAAGTTTTGTGAAGTCTTAGCAGTGAACTAAACAACAACAACAACAACAACAACAACAACATGCGAAACGGATGTTTCCCTAACTAACGGCAAAAACCATAAAGCCAAGATGACAGGAATGCTGTAAGTCTCCTGTACTAGCACTCAGTATTCTGTATTATGTAGAAACGAGAAACATCTTCAAGCAGTAAGAAACTTCGGATAAGGCAGCTGGAAAAAAAGATAGCTTCGACGATTCTAAGGCATGGAAAGTGGGATTCACGTTTCGTGTACAGCGAGTTCATTGCGTAAATACAGTGACACACAACTTGGTAGAATGACGCGAGCTGGGAGAGAAGTCGGCCTTGGCCTTTGTTAAGCATCTGTCCCAACAATCAAAGAGAGCGGTTTCGAGAAACCATGGCAATTCGAAATCAGGCTGTCCGGACCCGGGGATCAAACCCGGCTCCTTCCGAGTGCGAGTCTAACGTATTACCGTTGCACCACCTCTCTCGGTCTGGACGATGGATCATAGACAGCTAAGAATCACCGAGGCGGTAGCCAACGTCCCAACATGCGCTCCTGGTGTATGAAGTTTCGGCGACTCTTCAACACAGAATCCAGTCAGGAGCAGGACATATCATCAACCATGGCGTGAACACCTCATCCCGGATACGCCCGAAAAAACGTGTGATGCGGGCTGCCTAATCACCGGCACGACCGGCAGACCAGGAGATAAATCGTCTGCAGGATCTGTTCTTCCCCCCACCCTTCTGCTCCCCCACACATGCATCAGCTCCTACCCTCTCCCATCCTCCAGCTGGACAACATAATTCCCGCAATGATCCTTCCTGCCTGCCCCCATCCATCATGCAGTGTTTGTTTACCGCCGAGCGCGGGAATTAATCAACGTTATGCGCCCTCGCTCTCCATCCTCGGGAACATATGTAGCAGCCGTGACAGGGGTTACCTGCGGCCAATATAAGCTCTCAACTCGTCTGCTCTTTCGAGTCTCCGATGCTGTGAGAACATACACGCGGCATGCTTACTGCTGCTAGTTTCTGTATACTCTGCTGGCAGCATTTATTTATCGAGTGAAATATCGCTGGTAAATAAGAGGGATTATTTTTAATGTATAAAAAAAACAGATACCCTAAGATACTGATAGGTATATTTTACCGTCTCTCCCAAAATTAGGTCCCCGGATTTTCGCATGTGTGAATTGTGCCGGCCGGTGCCTCTGGTATACGGGTTTTCTCCGGGATCTTCCATTTCCCCTGCCTTTTCATTCTGACGCTGCTCCATACTCACCTCATGTCACCTCTCACCTGCGCTAAAGACGTCGATATTAAACGCTGACCAAAATCTCTCACGCATTATTCCAAAAGTCAAGTCTTGGTAAGGTAATAATATGGACTTTATGTGTCATTACAGTTGATAACACAACATGAAACAATGACATGAACGTTAGAAGCTCAGAAGCGCCGGAGCTATAAGGAAGATTTTAAAGTGTATATCAAATTCTATATTGCCACAGAGAGCCAAATACTGAACTAGCGTGCAAGACTCTCGCCGATCCTCTTTGAGGGATTTTAAGCGGTTTCCATGAAATGGTTTTGGCTGACTATCTGTAACAAAGGTTGCACAATGAGTACATGTGGAGTAGTTTAGTAAGAAAACGTATTTCCTCGCACATGATGCATTTGAAACCCATTATTTTCGGCGCTCTAAAGGGTGTTCTGTGCGATAAAATCATTATTTTATATTCTTGTGAAATTTAATTAGTTTTGTAGACGATAATGATGAGTACATCTTACTCTTACGAAACAGTTTTAGCTCTCATAGTCTTCTCATAACGGTGCGTCAAAGTTAAAATTTGCTTGTTAGGTTGACATTCAAATACTAAAAACAAGGTGACTTATGTAAGTGAAATAATTCACAATGAAATAACATATGGGCTACGTAATAAAACATTAAGAAACATCCTTTGAACTATTTTTATATTTTAAAAAATGTTCCACTTTTGTTCATTTTTCTGCATTTCTGTGATTTTTTTTAAAAATTCAAAATATGTCATTGTGGTTTATTTTTAATAATTTATTGCATAGCTTATAGGATGTAAATGCTCAGTGAATTATTTCATTTAAGTAGGTTGATTGGTTTTAACAATTTGCATGGCAGAGTAACAAGCAAAATTTGACTTTGACGCGCCTTTATGAGGAAACTATGAGAGCTAAAATTGTTTTGTGAGAGGAAACTACAGTATACTCACAAGCATCGTCTAAGAAACTAACAATATTCGCACTTGAACACCCTTAATGGTTCGTCCCAGCATCCACCTGGAGAAATTTCAGGGACGGGACCACGGGAACTCCGAAATCATGGCCGCCGGAATCGGGAACCAAACCCGTGTCTTCCCGATTGCGTGTCGAACGTACTACCATTGCGCCATCTTGGTCGGTCAAGCCTTGTTGCAATGGAACTCTGCGACATGTGGTTACGTGATTCATGACAGGCAGATAGATGCAAGTGCCTGATGTAACAGCGAGATTTCGCTGTAGTGAAACTCTGAACGCGCGTTAAAAATACCCGGGTTTGATCCCCGTTCCGGGCTTTCTGATTTCGATCCACCGTGATTTTCTGAAGTCACACTGAAGGGTCATAGTTGTGAACCTGTTCTATTTCGATAGCCAAACCGATTATAATAGATCGTTGCTGTAGTTAGTCGGTATTTTTGTATCAGGATCGTGTGATAAAATTGCAACAAATTGCGGTAAACTTATGGAGTCAAATACATTTTCAATTTCACATAACACGTAATTAATTTTAACGTTATATAAATATTGATTTATGTTTATACATATACATAGAGAGAGAAAGAGAGAGTCCTTTAACCAATCGTAATGCGATAATATCGTAACCAGGCTCCAGTTAAAACCTGCAATGGTTCGTTTCCACATGCAACAGCCGATTACTTCCACTTCTCTCGTCTCTGAGCCAGTATACATGTCTGTCAGTAAATATACCGAAGTTTATTTCACGAAAGACAACAATTCTCTGACAGCTCTGTTTACAAAATCTTTGGTCCACTGTGCGTTGACATACAGATTCCAGGGTTACCTATGTTACCAACCTTGATTTGCCTTAATTATTAAATTTTCGTTACAGTCAAATAGCTAGTTTTGTTTCTCAACATTTACTACGTGTCAAAAACAGTTCACATGTTCTTGGGATAAAGAGTCTGGCATTTCATTTCCTAGCTACGTGGCAGTCAACTGAAACACAACTTTTTCTTTTACTTTCTAAAAGCATTGCAAAAAACTCTACCCGTACGTAGCTTCGCAAATTTTGACGAATTTAACAATGATTACATTTTACGTGTTGTGGATGGTTGCTTCTCTTTTGTCAGTTGAGATTGTTATTGACATAAATCGATCCTGAAAAGCAAACTTTACGGTGAGTACAGTAATTATTGTTTTGATTTGCGACCAAAATTACGTTGTCTAAAATGTAATGTTGTTAAATACGGAGAATGTGTTTTGTAAAATTACAAGGTATAATTTTACTAGCAATACAGTAAATAATATTTTATATATATACGATCTTGGTAATAAATTTCTTTAATAAATGCTGCACAATAATTTTTGAGTGTAAACATTTAGAGAAAAATCTCATGAAAGTACCAGGATTCAAATCTACGTTAGTGCTCTTGGTTGCCATGCACATTACTCTTATACTACCTGATGTTTGCTTTTTTTATTTCTGTATGCTAAATATACAGTTCAATGACATGTTTTTTTGAATTTTCTAGTACGTAATTGAAATTAATATATACTTTTTTTCCGGCATAACACCACAAGAGAATGTGATTTGTGTATAACTATATGATTTCCGTCACTTCGTGATTTTAGTTGATTACGAAGTTATTTTACGAAGAAAATCCTTGTAACTTAACATACAGAAATCATTCTTAATTTACAAAAAATTTGTAACAGTACGAATAAATTCGCTGTAAATTTTACAAAAAAAAAAAAAAAAAAAAGCGTAATCTTAGCTTTGCAGTAAAATTTTAAGCTCGGGACGCTCCACTTATCACCACTTATCACGTGCAGGTCAACACGACACAACTTAGAAACTTGCAATTTTGTATAAGGCCTCTATTGCCTTGTAGTTGGGTCATTGGTCTTTCTAATAATAATAATACCTAGGGCCCGATAGTTTTCGAGAAAATATTTTTGCACCACTTTGTTTCAGTGCCTTTCGTGCTCACCTGCATCTCTGCTTTGTGGTCAGTGATTGGATGCCGCAACATACAACGTCTGGAGGTTAAACCCGCAAATCACAGACTTGTTGTGTCACAGTTATCAGTACGCTGATTGGCACAGTCAAATGAATAATAACTGCACAAAAAGACTGTGCCAATAATCATGAAGTTGGGCTGCAGGTGTACACGTAAGACACTGAAACAAAGTGGGGCAAAAATCTGTCCGCGAAAACCACCGGACCCTTATAATACCACACTTATTTAGAGATACACGTTTACTGTAATTTTTGTGCTGGATTTTTGGCATTGTTTTGTATTTTTAGTATTTTAATACGAAAATAATAAAATAATGACAATATAAAGTTATTGGTAATATAATTAATAGGTAATAATAACATAAAATTTGGTGTTATTTTTACAGTAGAAGTTTTAACGCCAAATATTTGTCGTACTAAAGTTATGTTAATTTATTTATACACGTACACAATTCAGCAGCAAGGCCAGGCTACAATAGGGAGGTGCGACTTGTACGTTTCTTCAGCAGTGCAGAAATGCAATTAAGTTAAAGAGTAACGAAGTATAGGTACGAGTACCGGCAGTGCAGCTGGCCCTGCGCGGAAGTACCCCGCACCTGCCGACGAAGGAAGCAGCGCTCGTGTGTGCTCTGTACGCTATGCTTTAACGTTTTAATTACAATTGCCGTCCAAGAGTTATTGATGCCCCACGGAGCGCATGCACTAGTGTGTGCTCTGCCCCCTCCCCTCCCGGTAATCTCTCATATCATCCAGCTAATCCTCCTTCAGTACAGTCTGGCTGGAAACATACAGGACACACCGCCTTTACAGGATGTTCCTGAATAACTTTCGAAGCTCTCACACACGTTTCTTCAAGTTTGGCTGTTGTAGGTAACCACAGTGTTGCTAAATGTTTCACTTCAATTTGTTTTTAAGACTACTTGACAGACATATTTGACTGTCGAGTTATATGTGTGAAACAAAGGAGACGTCATGTGGCGTGTAATGAATATAACAGCAGTTTTTTTTATATTAATGTTCTGTTAGCCGTTTCCTGATCATCGATTACAATTTTAATACATACTCAGAGAAAGTTCACTTAAGAGTGCCTTTCGTCCAGTATTCAGGATTTTAAGGACACATTTACCACAGTTATTCTGCTATGTGTGTGTCAAATGTTAACATTCAGAATTAATCACAGTTCTGTAGAACATTTTGGTATTAGTTGTGTTTGGAAACTTGTAGTATTTGTAAAATAAAATAACATTGTTTTTACTATCATTCACTTAATTCTACACGACTACCCTGAATAACATTAAAAACTCTTCGTTACATTGAAGTATATGCGAAGACGAGTAAAGGAAACTTATAGTCGCATACAGTAGGAAGTTCCCGTAAATTGACTCACAAAGTATGGTCTTCGAGAGACGCAATATTCGTTGAAATAGCAAAAATTCGCAGTAGTGACGTCAACCAATGCGTCAAGTGGGCCGAGCAAACAGTCCGGGAGGCAACAGGGGTGTATTGATCACATCGCTCCAAGGATGTCCAGTTAGGTTCACTTGCAGGATCTCGCTCGTGGGACTCGAATGTGGTGATACCGAAGGTTAAGGGCGTGGTTCACTTCAGTTTTCAACGTATTTTTTTATTTTTTTATTTTTTACAGATAATTTTTTCTTATTTTAGACATAATTGGTGACTAAATTTTCCTCTTCGAAAATTGTATCTCTCAAAATTTGCACTTTACGGTTTTATGTACGCCACTAAAACCAACTGACTTACCAAACCAAAAAAAAAAAAATAATAATAATAAATATTTTTGTATTTAATAAAAAATGCTGAATTTTAAAATGAAAATTCTAAAATTTAATTTTTTTAAATATAAAAATTTATTAATTTTTGTATTTATATATGTCAAATCATAGACTACAACATTATTATACACTGTTAATTTTTTTCGGTTTGGCATGTCATTTGGTTTTAGTGGCGTACATAAAGCCTTCAGATTTAAAAATATTTAGTGTAGTAGAATTAAGTATTTTATGTGTATATGAATTTTAAAGTTATATATATATATATATATATATATATATATATATATATACACACACACAACGGTACGTTGCATGACTGGATTTATTTTCTTGGACATACTGTCAAAAGAAAGCTACGTTGCATATTTTTGCCCGTAATTGAGGCGACTCAAAAAAAAAATTATAAATTTTTGTGGGTCCTCCACCTGCTTAGTGTTGTAGTCCTTCCACATATTAAGTTATGTTTTGCCTTATTATATTTTGGAATAACAGAAACATTAATTGTCCTGACGTTAGATCGAAAATCGAAAAATGTACAACTATAAAGATCTTACGTATAACACGCGCCTTTGAAACTCTTGGCCTTATAACTCTCTAAGACCTTCTGGAAATTCACGCCTGCCTGCGCTTAATCCTTTTCGTCCCATCGCGCTACCCTATCACATACATATACAACTGATAGTGCACTCTGAATGAGGTTGGTCTTACGACGATACGGGTTTGATCCCCAGCGAGGTCAGACCCTGTTTGTCGCATCCGGGATACGGGAACGTTGCCGTTGTCCTACGGGTATTATTAGGCTATATCCGAATAGTCCGCACTCGCTAAGTACGCACTTAAGCATACTAGCACTGATACGTACTTGTCCAGGTTATAGGGACACGTCAACACCTTTTCATACTAGACTTTTGTGGCAATATGAGTAAGTAAGAGATATTAGGTCAAATTTTAAATGGAACTACGGGCGAGTAAACTGATTTTTAGTACCTGGCGGAATGGTGGTTAAGAATAATATTTTTGAAATTTTGAAAGTGTTGAATTTTTTTTTTTTTTTTTTTTTTTTAATTGCTTGTTAAATTGTCCCAGTGAGTTATGTTTTACTCGTACTTATGGACTGTTCATACACTGGTAGGTTCATGACATCTGCAAGTTATAGTATCTCTTTACTTTTGGTACAATAAATTACATGTGTTGCACCAAATTCAAATCAATTCTAATTACTAATGTATGCACATATTTTGGTTATACTTTACGTAAACAAATATACATATATCACACACACATACAAGCATAGTATTGCACTTAACATTGCAATCTGTGATAACATTTGTTTTTGTTCTCAACATCAGAAATCACTGATATTCCATTAACGTATACATATTATACGTAATATAAAACAAATATTACTTCAATTTCATAATTATTTTTCCGGATACGTCCTTTGTCCAAACATAAATTAATGGCGTCCACACATTAACATTTCCAAAATTCTTGCTACTTTTCCATCTGGAGAACTTCATAACACTACAAATCATCAAACTCACACAGGCAAATATGGTGGCCAAAGCTAGTATGCTGAAACACACAACAACTTAGCAGCTTCGTTTACCTGTTAAGGATAGAACCTCTGTGTACTACACTGTAGATTCGGACAATGCTAGTTTATACTTGGTGACGTCACAAGTAGTGCTAAGTGCGTACATGTATATACTTGAAGAGAATTCGGTTACAGCATTAGGATAGTCTTTTTTTTCTCCCGCTCTTGCGTTCTGTGCGCTCTCCTTCCATCCTCACAGGTGATCTAGACAGCTGTTAAGCGCTGATAAAATATTTATTTCTGTTTCCCTCGATAATGATCGGTCGGGTCCCTTTTTAAAGTATTTGTCTACAACTATTGCATTTTTAGCCGTATTGATTGCCAGTACCCGTTATGTTACTAGCTAGTACAACTATAGATTCACTTCTGCATAAAACTATTAAATGAGTTAAATAAGTATTAAAATATATCACAAAAACATATTTCCTCATTAAAGGATATAATTTTTCTAAAATTTCAGAAATATAGCAAAGCACATTACATTAAATGAAATAATTATAAATTCCGCAAGGATTATAGGTTACATTAAAATAAACCCAAATAAATGAATAAACCAGCAACAAACAAAACTCTCTCTCTCTCTCTCTCTCTCTCTCTCTATATATATATATATATATATATATATATATATATATATATATATATAAAGCTAAGGAAAAAACATAAAATATTGCATACGTTGATAGATTTGGTTACCAGATTAGTAAATAAAAACTGTTCTTTTAGAAAAAAAATTCAAGTTCCTAAGGTACTTAGATCAAGTTAGTAACCAGCTAATATAAATTTATTTATTTATACCAAATTAAGGTGATTTGCGTGTAGTTATTGCATATTAAAAAGCATTTACACTTTTACATTACTAACTAATGTCATTTTAAGCTATACTAGTACCATAAAGAGAGAATTGCCATCTACAACAGGACAGCAGGACTTGTAGGAGGAATTTTGTTGGATTTCATCGCGGTGTTCTCAAGACAAAAATTACTATACTGGCAAAGAAACTTAAAAAAAAAAAAAAAAAAAAAGAGAGAAAAACACGCAGCGGTACTCCTTACGGGAATTAGGTACACAAGGCTTCAGTGGTTCCTGAGAAAATATTTAATTTTACAAATTGGCAATGCTACCCCGCTGAACAATACTCATTTTTTACTGAGCTGGTCGTTTGGCGAATAGGATACTGTAAATATTTAATTATGTGTAAGAAAATAATTTACTACTTTTAATGCATTTATTTTGATAGTGCGTACAAATAAATTACATTATAAACCATGCTATATAATACATTTATTTCGTACTCAAGTTTGTTAAGTTCTAGACGGTGCAGCCTGTATAAGAATCAAAAGATACGATGTGACAGTGACAGCCATTGACCCAAGCAGTGAGTTGTCGATCTTGAAGTTACCTGCAGCTCTGAAGTTGAAGTCCCTGCTAGAGATCTGATCATGGAACTGCGTCAACTGTTCTGCAATGACGTCATCTGGAGGCAGGTCTACCAAGAGGTCCTGTATTATGTCCAGTGTCTTCCTCACCTCCCCGCTAGTGGCTTCACAACATGAGATGATGTATATTGCTTGAAAAGAGTATAAAAATGTCCAGGCGATGGATATTCCGAGCATGTTTTGGAATTTGTCGTACAGTTCCAAGTGCACTATTTGAAGAGAAAATGTTACGGCTAGGCAAGTGTTCAGTAGCATTAGCAGTATTTGTATTCCGAAGGCATCGTTGATAAGAAATATGCATGTTGCGACTTTCTCATAGAGTGACATGATATTAAAGATGTTTACTTCAGCTTGCGTGTTGGACTCCAAAGACTTACAAGCGTGAAATACTGGTCTTTGGGAGCGTTTTGTTGTTTGAATATGAACAGCGTGTTGTGTCTCCTTGCCAAGTGTATTTATTACACATCTCTTACTGACGCAAGTTCTCGAAGAAATCAGAAGTATCTTCGCGTTCAAAGTCTGGATACGCTTCTGCAATTGGACCGCCCAGTTTGTGTACTGTATTGTGACAGATAGTATAATCATATGCGCTATGTATTCGGGAATGTGAACAATTATTTTCAAAATATCCAAACCGTGAATTGACCCCAGTATAAAACCAATATGAAAAATCTCATAAATAACGGCAAATTTTACTGTAGTGGATATGTTTTTTGAGCTAACCTTGTAATAATCACGTGTGTTATCAAATAAGCTTTCGTCTACTTCCAAAAATGCTCCCAAAACTTTTGTAATTGCTGAATTGCTAAAATTCATGTTTAAGAGGCTGAATACGCTGTAAATACATGCAATGATCCCAGATATGGACGCAGAGCTCAAAATGGTGCTAATGGGATTTAAGTTTTCAAAACGTTGTTTTGTTTTCTGTATCCACGCGAATGTGTCCACAACAGTTAGTATTCCACTGTACACTGTTAACGTATATGACCTTTTCGAGTGAAGTGTGGGTCTTCTCGAATGTTTTGTAACGCTCACTTTGAATGTTTCAAGCCCGAAAATTTTGCTTAGCACACGCAAAGTGCCGAAAGACGTCAGCAGATCGTGTCCGTCGGAGATATTCATTGTTTGTTTACCTGTAATAAAAAAATATGTTTTGTTTAATGTTCTTTTTGTGATCATGGTGTACGTGGTTAAAGCTACTGCCTTGTTATAAAGTGTATCACATTTATAATAAGCAATAAATTTTTTTGTAACATTTTTAATACTTATAATTAAACAACCATACAAATTATGCATTAATAACTAAAATGGCCATAAAATATAATTAAACATATTCCTTAGATTTGCGTTTTGTGTTAATATGCATTAAACTACTTTTATTTTAAAAAAATTAATTGTTCAAAAAGTAGTTTGTTGTAACTTCAGAGATTTATTTATTATTTTCATATTGGAGAATGATTTGAAGTAATTGAATCACACTGTTATAATGAATTAATTCACGTCATTAAATATCTCTTTACAGCGGTAGTTAGAAATATAAAAAATCTGACACTTTTTAAAATATAATTTTGCATTCGCAGTTTTGATACACATTGCCAGCTTGTTGTAGAGAAATTTAACTAAACATTAGCAAATCCTATTTAATCATTTAAAATTATTGAGCAATTTTTTTATTTATAATTTAAATTCATGTGCTTCTCTTAGTTAATGGATATTTTATACTTTTGGTGACATTTAAAATCTAATTAAGGTTTTATTTACGACGTATAATCGGCCATTTAGTGAAAACGAACTGTTTTAAAAAGATAAATGGTCGGAAATAATTTCCAGTGCATAAATTCATTATTGTATAAACGGAAGATATTATAACAATGAGTTAAAAACGTTGTAAATTTAGTCCGTCACATATTTGAATATTATTTCAGACACCAATAATTATTATATTCATAGTTTATAATACAAATACCTCCAAACTGTACGCTGGTATTCGGAACTGCAAAATCGCAACTGTGAAGTGCTTACTTCTCTTTCATGAGTATTCTGGAAAATAGGTAAGTGATTTAACTCTTCGCCAGTAACAATGATTTTGTGTCTAGACCTCCAGCCCTTCGGAAGAGTATGCAGTCAGTTAAAATTGTTTTTCTCAACTGACTGAAGTTCGATTTTCAACTGAAAGTTATTTTTATTTAGCCAAGCCATGGTTCTGACAGCACCAGTAACGACCGTCATACAACTCCTGAATTATTTAAATTTTTTGCGCTCTGATTTATGGAAGGTATCTTTATCGTCCTCACCTATCAAAGTACGTAATAAAAGGTTGGTTTTCGATCGAAATCACATATGTTCCTCATGACTGTATGGAGAGCAGGCCTTCCACACGATATTTTTTTTAAGTTGCTCTTGATCTATATCACTGAACTTTACTTTACCCCAATGCAGAACGAGTTTCTGCTACAAAGAAAAGTTATCAGGTATGAATTATATATTTTAGGTTTCGAACAGGAGAATTCAAATTTCACATCAATATACCGACGGATTCTCAGGCGTTTACATAGTGACGGAAAGGTGCCACATCTTGTGTTACGTTTACATTCTGTTAAAATACACGAGTATACTTGAGGCAAGTAAGTATGGTGTACAAGTCATCAATTATTTACCGACTCTCCAATCGTTATGAAATGGGATTCTAGAGTAGAAAATAGAAACGGAATGTGGTAAGAAAAGTGTTTTAAGTTAATTCAGTGCTATGATTTGACGTACGTATCTACTGAACATGCTTACGGCAGAATTTTCTCTCTATATATAAGTATATATAGACCTACATATATATTATATATATTATATAAAATTAATATATGGAAGGATTCATTGGTTATCACATACTGAAAGAAAAGTATCACAAATTCTTTTTTTTACTTTTACCTTTAATTTTCGAGGGTGTGAAATGAAGATGTAAATTTTTTGTGACGCGCGTTCGATATAAGAGTAAGTTATGTCAAAGCATATAAATGCATTGTTTAGAAACGTAATATTAAATTATTTTATGTTATACGGCACATCGTAGGCTAATGTATGCATTTGCAAAGTAAGTATACGCCAGAAAATACTTTCCGAGATTTAATAACTCATTATATTTGATAAATATAATGTCTTTTGATTTATTTATGAATTTAAGAATCTTCAAGTTCAAAGAAAATCAATTTTGATGAAAGTCTTCTCTTTATCATAAAGATGTGGGTTCATCATCTTTATTTAATATTTGTTAAGTATGCATGTGCAGTGTTACTTGAAACTGATATTAGTAAATTAAGAATACCATTTTACCCACACGCATAATTTGCTAATAAGATCAAGATTAATATAAGTAATCTATTAAAAAAAAACGTGTTGTGTAAAGGGAACTTGTAAGAAAAATACAATCGTACTTTTATATTTATACCGAACACAATTCAACTTTCAGACATTAGATAAAACATAATTTCTTGCTGACACAAACATTGTATTTGTGTTTTGTATAAGTGCTTTGTAATTGTCGTTTTATTGCTCGTTTGTGTTCGAACAGTCTCCTAGGTGCAGCAAGGTTCGAGCTAAATTGAATATTTCATAAATTAATTCAAAGACATTTACTAAATTTTCTAATGTGATACAAATCTTTTCAGAATAAAACAGAATTTTCTGCAAGAATTAAAAAATATGGAAAATTGTATCATCTATCATTACATAGACACGATTTCTAGATTTCTGCTACATAGTATTTCTAAGCAATATAAAAAAATTAATGAGAGCCTTCCACGAAAATTTGCGTCAACGAAATATTTTACAGTCGAGTTTTAAATACTTCGCCAAATAAACAACATATTTTGTGGGTCAACAATATCAGATGTGTTGCTTTCGGTATTTTGTTCTGGTAACTACACATTTTCTCAGTTAAAGAAAATATTTACTTAACTATATTTATACCATTACTTCATAAAAATGTATTTCAGTGTACTTTCGACATCTTTGAGCCAGATGCCGTCTTCGTCGCTTCAACAACGCTTCCTACTTAAATGCTAAGCGCCAAACAATCACTGGCCACTCGAAAACTGTGAGTTATATTTATAGAAGTCTGTCTACCGCACCTAGATTATTCTCCCAGCGCGACGATGACTCGAATAGAACCAGAAGGTTCTATGTACTAGTTTCCAAAGTACGTGTCATTTAAGAGCGACTAAGCGTTACCGGGGTTATATGTACTTCCTGGCCAGACGTCACGCGCTGGAGAATAATGTCTCGTGCAGCGCCAGGTGTAGCGACCTTGAAGTGGCACGTGACCCAACCGTATGTGTCCTAGGTGCTGTCTCGTATTAATACCATTACAATCACAGCAATAAAATAATTGACAAGGAAATTTTATTGTGCTGATTCGCTTCATAATACCTAAGTGTTCACATACAAAAATGTTTTTCTTTGTCGGGAATTGAAGGATTTTATTGTTAAAAAGTTACAAAAATAAATCCTCAGAACCACTTAAAACTGCAGTTCCCTACACTAATAAAATATATTTCGTAATTTTTCGTGACTATTAAAACGTTTCCTCCTACAGTTAAGGATAGTGGGAAGTGAGACTCAAATATCTATGTAAAGTTTTCAGCGAATACCTAAACAAATTTTTTTTATTTTTTTTAATTTTTTTACAAAAAAGTATTTTTCCAAGTTCTTGCACAGAGACCAGAAAAATCTAAAGTAAATGGTTTGGTTTTCTTTACTTATCGCTTAGTAAGAAGTAACTCATATAAATAAGATATTCCACAGCGAATGTGTACGCTGCTAAGATATATATTGAAATGTCTAATATTAGTGAAATAAATAATTTAGTAAATGACAATGAGAAAATCTAACAAATTTACCTGATTTTAAAACGTTTTTTTTTAAATCAACTAAACTATTTCTATTGACGGTATTAGAAAGTTTAGTAAGTACTTAATGACATGTAAATTCGCTGGGAAGTGTCTAATGTCTGTGAGTTGAGTATTTATAATCATAAATACAAAAACAGTAGAATTCGTAATTTGATATTCAATAATAAAATCTCATTATGCCGAATTTATATTATTTAATCATTTTTACATTTAATTTAAATTACAAACAGAGAGTGTGAGAAGATTCCAAGCAATAGTCCACTGACTCAATTTGTTGAAACTGCTTCATTTGGAATCTGTAGAAAACTACCGATTGCATTAGAAATAAAAGCTGTTTGATTGAATTTAAGTTTTACCCCAACGAAAATTATATAAAAATATTTTGGCGAGGCGGAACAAACTTTACATTAAACGTAACTTTGCTTTTTTAAAATTATGTCATAAGTTCCAGAAAAGCATAACAAAAATAACATAAATAGCAAAAAGTAGTACGAGAATTCAAACCTGCGACTATTAACACTATGTTCTACATATACTCTAGCCATCAGCCCACTGTGAACAGTTGAACATCTCAGTTACCATTAAAGCAACTACATATTGTTTACAAGGGATAAATGTTTATTTTTACATCGGTTTCAATAATAATGAACTGTCTATGATAAAGTGTTAATTTCGTAAAGCAGTGTTACTGTATATTGGGCAGTAGAATAAAACTGTACGTTTATGAAATTCAACTATCCACACTAACCGAACCACAAGCATACTTCAACTATGCACTGTAAAGATAACTGTACATTGAAGTAGAACTAAAAATGTAATTATTGTAAATAATTAGAGACACTGGAAAGTCGCGAAAATGTTTAAATAGTCTCCAATAAACTGTATTATATTAACCGTGGCACGAGTGAACAGTTTTGGGACAAATCATATATGCTGTGTGTTCAAACTGTGCAGTTCTAACTGGGTTTGTTGTAGAGAGAAACAATGCTTCAAATAAACCGTAGCCAATGTCGATACGAAACATTCAGTGTTGTATACAGTATGTTGGAGCCTAGCAAATTGTCAACTATTCCCGTGATTTTCCAGTGTATATAAAAAACACGTATACAAAAGTTTATTTCATGCTTGTTATGGAAATGGTGGTACACTATATTACATGTGGACTAAATGCATGTAAAATTGTTAATATGACATTTTAGTTGCAGATTGAAAGGTTAATTTTTAAATTTCATTTTGAATGATATAATTTGTACATATTAAATAGCGAAATAAACGTGCTCATACAATCTGTTGTTTATCACATTTTATCAGTCAAGATCGACAAAACAACTGAATTCGCCAGTGGAAAACCTTGCACCTTGAAAGTGTGAACATGCCACTGATTCCACTTTAAAGTGTTAATTTGAATCGTCAGCAAGGGGTAGTGTCTATATATTTAAAAGTATTATACACTTATTATAAAAAGGATTTAAGCTGCAAAACTCTCGTTCAGATAAGTTTAGCATTCACAAAATGAAATTACTTAATATATATTATTATTCAAGAATAGTATTGACAGAAAAACAAAGTAAAGGGTTCGAGCTTTGTAACTTTACTTTTAAAAATTTTTCTATTTCGTAGAAGGAGCAAAGCACATTTTTCTTTTAACAGAACATTGTTACTTCCACAGAACAGATTGTTGTAGGAAAAATCTAGATAGTACCTATAACCGAACTGGATTGCTGTCCCTATTTTAACATAAATATTGTACCGTCAACAATACGTTTCTTTCAGTGATGAAAATATTGTTTTTCAGAAATAATTCATTTTGGTACCTGTCTCGGAAGTATTATTACACTAAATTATTCCGTTCTAAGTGCGCACAAAATAATACAGAATGTTGAAATTGTAAACCAACAAAAAGGTAAATTCAGATAAGTATCTGAGAATTAGTAAAGGGAATCGTGTTTAACACACTAATGGAATCGTTCACTCAAACATCCGATCGACAGGATGCTCCAAGTATAATGCCATATATCAAGACAAATTATCGGAACTAATTTAATTAAATAAAATTTAATATTGTCTTTATTCATGGTGCAGTTAAGGCTTTATCGCCTTTTCTTCCACTGTACCATAAACATAAATATTACGTAAGTCTTACTGGACAAATTACATTTTACGCTATAATTTCTTTCAAAACAGTAAGTCAGGCACAAGACAGTTTTATGTTTAAAATAGTACCGATTAGCTTTAGTAATAATTATAATTAGGTTTAGTAATTATGATACTTAGATTCAATGATGATTTTGTAAAACTAATTTCGGGTTGGATAATTTCGCACATTCATTATATATATAGAGAGAGTTATGATTGACATTTGCTAATGGAATATCATTATAGAACTACTATCACAACAATGCTAGATATTAAAGATATAATACGAGGTATTAACCGTAACAATGTGAAATAATGCACAAGGTAACAATATGTAACAACATTCTGAATTGTCTAGATAAAGGGAAAACATGAAATGGCTTAATTAATATTGAACACTGTTTACGTCTGACACAAAGATAAAAAGGGGTACATAAAAGTAATGCAGTTACTGCATACTGAACTTTAACACAAGATCGCTAAATAGTTATATTGAAATGTTGTAAGAGATTTTTTCGGTTAGCTACGGATGCAAAGTAATTAATAATTAACATATGAATTTAGTGATATTATGATGTAAGAATACAAATCTATAAACAAATTAGATATAATGAAGGAACAAGCACTTGTATAAATGTTATTTTGGCTAAATGAATTAATTTGCAGTAAATTACGATTTTATACGAAATATTATATCACATTAAAATTACGAACTGGTAAGTTAATATCTCTATTACAGTTGTGAACGTAAGCGACTCTTGACTTTTTTGTTGAATATGTTCGAGCTCTGTGTATGGCAGCCTGTTACAGAGGCGCGAGGCGGTCACAGAAAATTTTACAGGACAATAAATAATCATGACAATAAATAATGCTTATAAACTGTACACCTACATGTTTTAATGCATGATAACAATCAAATGCTACACTTATACATATTTAACAATATTATATGATTATGCTTATTCTCATTGTATTTTATTGATTGTCAAAATATGTGTTAATTACTTGTAATATCATGGAATTACGGGAATGAACTTAATTAATACAACACTTAGTAGTATTTTCTCGTTACGTAAAATAAAAACAATGAATAGAAAGTTGGTGTAGATAGTGGTACGTTTTTAACTCATAAAAAAATAGATTGTTTCAACATATAACACATATACTGTAGATCCATCTTGAAGATCGCAAGCGTGCTACAGAAGCATTTGGGGTCTAGGAGAACTGAAGCTGTGGAATAAATGTAAAACACTAAGATTGAAATTTTTCGAGCTATTCACGATCATGCTACACCGAAACAAATGAAGTGTATTGCTGGTTATTCACGGTGAAGTGGGAATTTTTTTTTTAAATCTCTTCATTACTTTAAGTTTGTATCTTTCAGTGACCTTATTACATAAACATAAGTAAGTACCCAAAAGTTAATTTCTAGTGATACAATAAAATAGTGTTTCGATTACTACTCACGCCAATACGGAGTGATCACTGAACATTTAAAAGCCAAAAGCTATGCTTATGGAACTTGTTAAGGCACTAACTTCAAAATGAATGTTTCCATGCAAATAAGAATACTATACACTGCAAAAAAAAATTGTTTGTACTTTTACAAAGACAATCTTTGTAAGCCCAGTTGCCAAATAAATTCCTTGTAAAACCACGATAGTTGTCCTTTTAATAAAATACAAAGCATACGTTTGTGAAATTACAATAAAGTACAATATAGTTCTACTTTCAATAAGGAAAAAAATAAACTTAAATGATCATTGTACTTCATAAATAACACTGAATTTATATATCAAATAACTTTTGAATAAAGAACGCATACATTAAATTATTTTGAAAAAAAAAAAATATTGGCGGTGCCAAGTTTCGAGCCACTCTCCCGCGCTTAGATCCCACTCGTCCTAATCCCTAGAATACTCTGTATTGCTAAGTGCATATTAAATTGTATATATTCAATGTACAGTCCAGTAATAATTTTTTCTTTTAAGGCATGCAATTGATATAAACATGCACTTTATTCCAGAAAATTGCTTTCTAGAGGTTGTGATATTTGCATGAGTAATTTCCGGCGAACCTATGATATTGGTTGACTTCAAATTTTTCCTAAGCTGTACTTTAACATTATAAATTAATAATTTTACAAGGAACATTTTTCAACATTTAGAGAAGTTTGTACAAGTATAAAGAAGTGCCTTGTCATATTTTACAAAAAAAAAAAATTACAGTGCAAGTTCTGTCGGTATAAAGCTACAGAGAATTCCTATCCAGTATTACAAGTTTACCGTTGTAACTTTATAATCTAACGATTTCACAAAGAAAATCTTTGTAAATTTTACAAAATTTTTTTAGAGTGTGTAAAAAGTCATTTTGCAGTGTGTAAATTACACAGGTAAATTTGCGTGAGATAACTCGGATGATGACTTAAGGAATTTTAAAGCCCTAATGTTTAAATAAATTTACTAAAATATTACGATATGAAACAACTTTCGATGAACATTTGTGTAAGTTCAGTAATGAACTATAATTATATCATAAGATGTTGAAACGGTAATTAGCAAAATGTAAAATGTATGTCTGGCATCTTTCTTAAGTCGACATTTTCTCCCGACTTACCTTATTAATATATAACCATTCCTTACTTCGCGTGCGTAAAATATAGCATACTCGCAAGACTGAATATGCTTATAAGGAATACGTAACTGTGAAATTCATGTTTGTTTTTATCAGATTATAGTCACAAAGGTTGAAAATCCATCAAAGTCTTACCTAGGAGAAGAACGCATAACCCATAGCGTTCTTAGAAAGTAACTCATTTAATATATACTACGAAGACCAGTTTTAAAATTGCTTGCGTGAAACATCTTGAATTGCTGTACAGAGAGATTTGCATCTTCGGTTATTAATCTTCAGTCTCCTTTTTTGTTTGCCTGACGCAAAACTCGCATGAGACAGTCCTCAAGTGTAGATAGGCCCTACCCAGTAGACCGCAAGCCTGTCGTAAGCCATTTGCATGTTGTTTTTAATTGAGAGACTAGTAAGGTGTGTAATCAATCCTTTTGATAGTTGAAACGCCGTTTTTAAATTACATGGTAACCAACAAACTTCATCTTCGAAATTACGTACGTTATTATTGACTGCCATATTAATATAAGGGACTAAAGGAGACCAAAACAATAATGTTTCTGTTATTAATCACTGTGTTCTTTTCGTGAATGTGTCTAAGGGAATTTGATTAAATTAATTTTCAGGTGAAATTTCAACGTGTTATCTGTATTTTTGTAAAGACGTTGCATTTGTCTCCTGTATGTAACTTGGCAAACCAAAGTTAATTAATTATTTTAGCTTATAATGGACTGAACTAATTGATCAACATTTGTAATCCAAATGGATATATAAATAATTAATTTTGAATACATATTTTCTTATAATATTTGGGAGCCAATAACTGTATTAATAATTTCATACTACACATAATATTAAGGACCACGACTAAAGATATTAAAAATTTAATAATAATCATTTTTAAACGTGTCGTAAAAAATAACTTAACTATAGTCAACGTCAAGAAACGAAGCCGGAAAAAATACTTTTAATGTAGCATCAGTGGTTTTAGCAGCAGAAAATCACTTTGTTAGATACTCATTAAACAATATAACTGAAAAAAAAAAACAGAGGTTCGGTTGTTGTAATACACAAGAAGACACTTCAGAGAAATCTGTTAGCACAGCGACACAGTTAAATAATTATTGCCATGAGTTCTTTTTTATTTCCTTCGTAAACAAACACTGCAGTTGGACGTAATCGTTAGAGAACTGTACAATTTGTATGTATAGACATACTTGAATGTTTCCGATTTTTCAGTTTTAATACCAACATATGTCTTACGAAAAAACATTGTTTTCTACTAAAGTCGTCGAATACATAGCAATTATGTGTTTAGTTCCTGACAGAAAATAACAAAATTCGCTTTACACCCACGATCCATCATTTACGCTGCTTTTACGATAGTTATTTTTTAAATTATATATTAGAGCAGACATGGAAAATCTATTACACAGTTTTGTTAGGAGCATTGTATACTGTGTTAACAAATTTTTTTTCAAGGCAAGGAATTCGCATAAATGAACTAATTAGCCAAATTTAGATAGTTTTTCTGTTTAGAAAAAATTAACGACATAGTAAAATCCATTTTTGAACAAAACTGTTCTCTCTCGTTCAGGAATGGAAAAGTATTATCGTGAGAGCAGAAGAAATGAAGGTGAACACAACGACCGCGCTCGTGGCTGGGCAAGTTAGGATTATAATACCGTTTCTGCTCACTCTTCACTTGTTTCATCGTCTTTTAGCGTTAAGAGTTAGTGGACCGTAGGTTTTTTTTACGTTTGAGGCAGGGAAACGGGGTAGGCGATAAGTCGAATATAACACGTGCGTCAAACACCACATCGCCTCTAAGCGCGGAGTTCTAAACTAGCATGCAGTGTTTACGTAATAACGGTTTTTCAACGGGACTTCAAGCGATGACCCTATAATTTTGTTTGTGGTAAGTATGTAGTAAAGTCCAATGCAGGTTTCTATGGTTTTGTTTTACGATTATAGTTTACATTTTCTCGTCTACAGCAACTTGAAAAAGTCATTCTTAACACTTTTGAAGAGCTTGATAATCACGTTTTTAACTATCGGACTGCATTTTTAAAATCATAGGGACTTAATTTGAAGTGTATTTTCTTTTCGTAAATAAACGCATTAGAAACATTTTTAGTAACTATACATGAAAAACGACTATACATACCAGGCTACAGCACGTCTCACGCGCCAGGTCCACTAACTCATTCTCTTTACATTTGGGGCACAGTAACGGGGAAGGCGATAAGTTGAACACATCACGTCCGTCTACAACCTCATCGCCTCTAGGTGCGAGGGGCTGAACTAGCGCGCAGAGTTTTGGAAGAATGTGTTTTCAATGGGATTTCAAGCGATGACCCTGTTGTTTTATTTGTGGGAAGTTTGCGGTAGTGTCCAGTGAAGGTTTCTATGGCTTAGTTTTACGATTACGATAGATAAGTTCTCAGCTACGGCAACACGAAAAAGACATTTTTGGCACTTTTTAGGCGCTTGGAAATCATGTTTTAATAAGCGTACGGCAGTTTTTAAATAATATGGACACCGTTTGAAGCGTGTCTTCTTTTCGTAGATAAACGCATTGGAAACATTTTTAATAGTTATACAAGAAAAAAATATTTTCCGTACTCTGCTATAGCACGTCTCACGCGTCCGGACCACTAACTGATTCTCAACGTGAAGTACTCCTCCTTTCGAAGACTTTATTTAATCTATGAAAACCCGTGTGTTACCGTTAAACCGTAATTTGAAATGACATGTAGGCTACGAGACCTCGCGAAGAGTGTACCTTTGTTTCTGTCACATGATTCCCCTTTAAGGATTGGGCTGTCACAATTTTGCAACCTAAGTGTTCATGCCATCTTTACTTGGATCGACAAATATTGCTTCGTCAAGTAATGTGATATTCTAGGGCAGTTCAGGATTATGTTGCCATTCATCCTTGGAACATAGTTTTACCAGTTTCCCTTCTTTTGGGAGATTATGTGATTAAATTAGAATTTTTTAAATTTCTTAGATACTTTCACTGGTCTGAGTAACATCATTTTAGATGATTGTATTTTATTTCTTATCTTTACAACCCACTCCACGGTTCCATGCATCTTATAGACTTTAATTTTAGTTTATTCTCGTACTTTATACTTCAGTTTTCATCGAACTACTCTACGAGATCTATGAAGCCTCGTTTTCGCTTCATTATTGGCACTAAAGGATAGATCACAGGTAAAGTAACTAACATAAGACTTGACTCATTGGTTGGTGTTAGTTAATATCTTAGCATTGACAGGAAATTTTCTTTGCCATGCAATACTCTTGGTTTCCGTTCTAGATATCAGTAGGTTGTAACAACTAAAAATTGTATTTGACATGTGTATTGATTCCTGAAGTTGTTTGCAGGAAAGAATAAGCGACTGCTTTACTCATATATGTATAGTTATTCAAATTTATTTCATGGTGAACGTTTTCATTCCACTTTATTTGCTGTATCGTCAGCTTCTGTATATCTGTGATTGCATATTTTATGCCAGTCTTTCTCATGAAAGACGTCGCGGTGGTCGATGGGCCAGCCCTGTCGTCTTCCACATAGGGGATCCGGGTTCGAGCCCCGGTGGGTTCGGTCCCAGCTTCTTTGTATGTGTGGGAAACGTGACGGATGTTGCCTGTCCCACTAGTCGAGCAGCCCGTCCACTTTTCACCCCAATCACCTCTCACCCACGTTGTGGCTCTGCCAGAAGGAGGGAAACATTAAGTGGAATTTTATTTTTTAATTCCTTTCTCTTGAGCTTTCCTCATTGCCAAAGTTTATTCTTATCTTTTTGTTTCTCGATTAATCAAGAATTCTTATTTTTTGATGACCAGGACGTAATGTCCTCGTTATTACTACAGGGACCCGTGCGATAAACACATCAATAATATGAGCTCCTAAATAGCAGTGAAATAAATCGTAGCTAGCGATGTAGACAATTCTATTTCAGAAACAAAGTCCATGCTCTGCTGAAATAGTGCACTATTTATATTAATTTAGCAGTCAGTTGACGATGTTCTTGTGTTTTGCTATTGGCTTTGTTTATGTTCTCTACGTATCGACGGGTTGCAACTCAAACATGAAAGTATAAAAGCCGTTTGTGAAACATGCAGTGAAATATCTGAAATAGAACTAAAAAATTGAGACGGAAAAATTTTTCAGGAAAATTTAGGACAACAAGGATGTTTCAGCTGTGTCATGCTATGGTATCACTACAGAATAGATGAAGAACTTTAACGATGTTTACAATACGGCCTTGGCTTTGAACTAATAATATTCCTCATTATTAGGAGTCATAAACTACTAATTATTTTTGCTCTACTAGTTTTATGAAACAGAAAAAAGCAACTACTTATTTTCTACTCCTTGTTCCTAATTAAAAGACTAATTTGTTTTATGAAACAGGCCCCAGGCAGGAACACGGAATCCCCTCTCCAGCCTCATAATATGGGCCTAGTTGCGCAAGGTTCACGTCCTGCCTTCTAGATGTCTCACTTCTGTATTTTTCCTCACAGTTTGGCGACTGTTCACGCCTCTTCACGATCCTCATTGTTTGGGCAACGTAAGATGATTTTTTAAATAGTTGTAAAATATTCACTACGTTACGCTTTTTAATTGCTTCAATTAAACTACGTTTCGATGTAGGTAAATTTCGAAGTTTCGCGAACGAGTTGAACGCCTACGTATCTGGTTTTTCTTTGCCTATACTATTAATGCTACGAAGTAAAGAGAAGAATATTCTAGCGGCCACTATTGGAACTACGCCGTTAGAAACACTTCTCGAAACATTTTGCCCCAGCCTGTAGCAATAGCGTAAGCAACGGTACAAATCACTATCTGTCCTGGTATCTGCTACTTATGGAACTAATATTTTTTGGCTGTTCAATAATTGACCGCTGTCTCTTGCTGCCTACGTATATTTATGGATATTCTTATTCGTAAAAAAAAATTTTTTTCCCAATTGCGGAATACAAGTGATGTAACGATGTATTGCTTAAGCTTACGGTGATTAATTTTGTTCGCTTTTGGCTGTCGTTAGTAAAAGGTCTGTAATATCGTATATCATTAAAATTTTCTAGTGCTAACTTATGGCCATGATTCATAATTTCTCATGTTTTACGGTAATTATTTTTAAAACTTAATCGAAGGAAATATATCGAAAAAACTGTTATACAGTTTTGTCAGAACTGTGTAAACTAGGTTCATTATTTATTTCCAGACAAAATACACAATGTTTTCATCTAACTATTCAATTAACGAAATTCTCATTCATGAACTTCTTAGATAAACCTATGTAACTTATTGTCTAGAAAAAAATGAGACGACATGGTAAAAATAATTTTCTTACCAATTATATATCTACTTCTCAAAAAAAAAAAAAAAAAAAAACGTGAAAGCAGTAGACATTATTGATCATGGCCTTAAGAAATGATATTTTGTTCTGAAATGATTTCAATAGATTTATACGAACGGACTTAAATTGTATTCTTGCATGTTGAGTTTCCCTTATGACATCCAAATACCGTAAACTGCAAGGCACAATTGTCACGAGAATTTACCCTATGCCTACTCGGCGGCAGGTTGTGGTGAATGTGTCTTCGCTCCGTCACTCTTTAAAACAGTGTTTCTGTTCCCGAGTTATCTTCTCCCCCGCATTATGATTTACGACATCAAGAGTAGGTGCCTGGCTATATTGAATATCTTCCACTCGAGAGCACATTGATTGCTGCTCCAGCCTTGGGCGGTACGGCGCACGTCCAGCAATAACTTATGTATAGGCGGGTCACAGTAAACTGAATACTTTAGAACGCCTTTTATTTTTGTGTATGTTCAGCCAACTCCAACTCGTATCTTAAAGCGTTTAACCATATTATTTATATTCAGAACAATTGTTTAGTCAAATTAACACTGGGCGGGGTGGATCCAGTAGCAGCAGATCCCACGTATATCAGGCGGTTGAGCGACCGACTTTGTTGCGAAGGGTTCTGAGTTCGATTCTCGGTTCTCAGTGGGTGTCAAATTTGTGTTTGTCCGTTTGAGTCCTAAAGCTCACAGTCACAGAAAAATGTAATAAATAAATAAAAGTCACGGCGTAGGATCGTGTTTTAACAATGCTGAAAATGGGGATGTTCGGCTTGTTAGCGATGTGGCGACCTAGCAAAGGAGTCATAGATTTGTAATAAATAAAACTAAATAAACACTCTCCTCACATCCGGGAGGACCTGGGTTCGATACCCGGCTACGGCAATCCTTGTTTACCAAAGTCACTCCAGGTGAATGTTGGGATGGTTCCTGAAATAGGCCCTGGCCAACTCTTTCTCCTTTTCCCCTCGTGTACCTGTGACAAGGTCTTACGCTGTTCAAGGACATATAAAGTGACCAAAATAAAGTGAATACATGAGAACTAATATTGTATATTACAGTTTTGCTGCAATCTAGCGACAAATATAGAAACTTTTTTTAAGTTTCGCTTGTGAATATTCTACATTCGAAACTACTTGCTGAAAAGGAGTCTCTATCAAGAAAGACTTCGTCTTCAAATCATTGTCTGCGCATAAGTCTGAATCTCCGTAAATAACTGTTTTCGATGACAATTATTTCCCCAGGAAAGGTAAAGAACTGTTATCGATTAACGGCAGTCTTAGGATCATGGTATTACAGGTGAAATATTAGTTAGATTTGCTAAAGAATATATATCTCTTAGGACTGCGTTGGTCAGTCTTCTTTAGGTAAAGTATAAAGGGCACAACCTAGAATACGTCGTTCAGTCCTTAGGCATTCGCCACGTGCAATAATTTCAGACTGTTGGGGATAACACTTGCGTGTTATTAGACTGCAATGAGCGAGAACGAGACATGTAAGGCTGACTCTTGCAGGCTTAGCACTTGTCTTATTGCCTCTAAGCGCAAGGCAAGGAGCCCAACTGGCGTAGGTTGTCTACCACGCACTTCAAATGCATTACAGGATGTTCGTAAATACGTTTCCTACGAAACTATTTCACATGTGCCCATTGCATCAGTGTGCGAAATGAAAACACACTTCGGGCAAGGTTGGAAGTTCATCGTCATGCCCTTACTCATTAAAACCACTGTTTCGAAGTGCTCCAACTTAAGATAAACACGGCTTTTTCAGAATGCCGTAATTCAAAATATTTTAACCGGATGTCAGTGAAACTCAGGTACAAGCGAGCACTAAACTTTGCTACCGACTTTCCACCAATGAAGTTATATGAGCGCTTAACCAACATTTTTTATTGTTTTAAAAATGTTTATATTCGTACGAGGTATGGTTTTTAATGTTGACATAAATTGTGACAATTTTTTACCGTAATGAAAATTTTATTAGCTTTCATAGTATTTTTATAATAACATATCAAATTTCAAATCTGCGTAGAGCCGTTGTATGCTTTAAAGAAAAACCAACAAACCAAACAGGAAAAAAAAGTTTCAACTGAATAGCGACGTTGTAGGCTACAAGGTCACCTATATAAAAATTAGAAAGTATATTTTTTATTTAAGAAAAAACATTCTAATTCTGAAATAGAAATTTAAGTAATTCAAGCATTTTTTGAAAATACAAACATATATACGCACACAAATATATATATATATATATATATATATATATATATATATATATATATATATATATATATATATATATATATATATATATATATATATATATATATATATATATATATATATATATATATA
>PNEQ01024194.1:0-65238 GCA_003012365.1 Medauroidea extradentata | reverse complement strand
CGTTATATAATATATATATATATATTGATTTTCCTATAGGAGAAATTGAAACATTGCTATTCAGTGTGAATACTTTCAGTTCGGTAAGTCAGTTGAATTACTTCAAGCATAAAACCGTTTTATGGAAATTTGGACTCTTACACGCCATTATAGTACAACTACGAAAGTTAAACATTTTCTTTATATTGAAAAATTGCCACAATGTATGTCAACAAAACGAACCATGTCTCGTACAAATGTAAGAAGATTTAAAACAATAAAACTATTTAGTCAAGTGAATCATAGTAACGGTTGTTGAAGCAATGCGGCACATAATGGACACTTCAAAGTTGCCCTTATAAATATTTGTCACTCCGGAGCATCTAACTCGTAGGTAGTGGCCGTCCTTGAATTCCACGAAATTTTGCCCAGAATCGGCTAAGTTGTCTGTACTGCTCTTGACGGACGCGCCCTCCACCGGGTTGCCAATCAACGTAACATTCTATATGTAGGAGGTGCGGAGGGGGTGTACGTATTTGCATAGAATAGGTGTCGGCGGGTCGCCGTGTAGAGCCCGGCTCGGTCCCACGCTGCGTTGCGTTCTCCATCGTTAGCGCAGTGTCAAGGATGAGCCTTGCCCGAATAAATCACCACCACCCCTCCTTCCCTCTATCTCCCCACTAGCCGCAACATCTCCCCCTCGCACGCTCAAGAGAGTCTAGTTTTATTTATTTTTTGATTGATTATATCCCACGAGTGCGATACCAGGCCACGAGCAATTTGTCAAGCTGGGAGGAAGCTAATGTTATATACTACCAGGAGAAGAAGGAAAAAAAAACCTCACCCAGAGATGATAGAGATGAGTGTGTTCGTACTAGAAGTTTCTAGCGTTGCAAATAGTTTCAACAACTGCAGGTGTTATTTTAGTTTAGTTTAAACGGCATCTACGTTATAATGCTACCCGTAGAACAATTTTTTTTTCAGGATTAATGTCCGACAGTCTACACAATTTTCGTAAAAGAATTCTGCTGAAGGTCAAAAATAAAGCAACTCGAATTTAGTTCCTCGTAATATCCATTAAAAAGTAGGGAACATTCTTATATGTAAGGAAAGCAAATTGAATTTGTGTGTAAGGAAAAATTACTTGGCTAGTGTGAGTGAAAGCCGTATAATACATAGTTAAAGACTTATTTTTAAAAATTCAAATTTCAGAACGGGGGCTAGACCCTAAGATCTTTACTTGCTAACAACGTGCTCTACCGACTGCTTACAGGTTGTGTATTCCTGAAGTTTCGTTTAGGGCATTGCTGTAGGCATTTGTGTTGTCCTGTTATAGCAAAGTCATTATCGATGGGTAGAATCATGTGCAACTACTTCGGCAAGAGTCGCGTAACTGTTTACTCTTTTGTACCGTGACATCGCACTGAAATTACTATTAGAAGAAAAGTGGTTTTCCTCTCACAAAGAATATTCCATCTCACTTGTAAGGTATTAATAAATACTTAATTGTACAGTGTAGATTACGGAACGTATTAGGTAAGCGACTGCCTGGGTTATCAATGCAGGTGAAATAATTCAGTCTAAATACCGCTGTTAATTTGACTAGAACAATTTTCACGTACCATTGGATTTTTGTAAAAATAAAACTATTCTTTTTACCGAGACATCAGAGAACACGGGGATATTTCATGACTAATTGCCAAGCTGTAACTATTTACATTAGCTTTATGCTTGCAGAATTTTAATATTCCTAAGGCTGCCACTTCAGGAATACAGTAGTTGCAAAATGTTATTTTACAAGTTGTTCCTGAAAACTTGATAAATAGTCGAGTGGACTGAAGTAGGGTTTATCACACATGCTCCTTGCAGAACTTTAAGCTCATTAAATATGATGTGGTGAATTGAATAAAATATAATCAAACGCGTATGCAATAAGAGAATCAAGAATTAAGTAGAGCCTAAGTTTCTCTAAAATCCAATGTGCAAAATAGCAATGTTGTATGGTGTGATACGTAAATCTACTTTTATAAGGCTTACTGAAATTTACAATATTCTGAATGTCGGTACAAAAGAATCCTGAAAGAGCATATATTTTGCACTTATTTATAAAATCTGTAGGTAGCATGATGACTTTCTAGTAAACAATTAAGGATAATGTAATTGTGTAATTTTAACTCCAGCGCAAGTAATTTCACCAAACAAATGCAAAACAAGCTATGAATAATATATTCTGCCTGCCACTCACAAAGTCACGTGAAGAATCGGAAGTAAAGCAAACAGGCATAGTAATATTTATATGATCGCAAAACAAATACAATTATTTCTTTTAAAAGAACCTAATATATTGTAAATGTTTAAAACTTAAGTCAAAACTTAGTTCGTTACCCTTCAATATCAAATATAAGGTATAGTTATGCTTCCTGTGCAATTAGCTGAATACGGTTATTTCCTTTGAAGTATACAAATTAATGTACATTTTATGGGACAAGCTAAAACATTAATAAATATAATTTAAACTAACCAATTTAAAATATAAAGACAACTGTTACTTTTACTTCACCATTTCTCTTCTGAATTATTAAATAACAACTTGATTGTGTACGCACATGTTTAAGCTACCGTAAATGAATATTTTCTAATTTCTAAGTTCTGAGTCTTTTTCTTGGTTTTTCTATTGTATAAAATCGTTTATCTCATCAGTTCAATATTTTGTTCGGCGAAGTGTTTTGTTGAAATTGACGTATGATAAATTATTGTTTTATTACTCTACGGACTGGCAGAAATGTACGCGATTTTAGACAGGGAAATAAAATGTTTTATTAACATCCCCACATCGGTTCTACAATAGAGCAGACGTTATATTTTTTTATGCACCGTAATTCCTTTACAAAATATCAAGTTAACTGCGTGCAGGTTTCTTTGTGTTTGTTTACTCCAACCATAGCCAAATTACAGTTAAAGCGATTAAGCTTAATCTTGTGTAACACTTAAGAAATACACTGACTGCAATGGGCAATGTTACTTATTCAAGAAAAATTTACGCAATACCGACGTCACATATTGGGCACAGAACACATACGAAAGCAGAAGTGAATCATCTACGTGTCTATGAACCTCCAATATAGCGGCAATGGTCAGCAACGTAACAGAAATTAATTTCCATATAAGCAGCTGTAAACGAACTTATCAGATTGATGCCATCGACTTACTGGTAGACACATACGCTTTTTATATCGAGCATAAGCCAATTCGAACAACTCTAAGTTCGCTTCACTTTCGCCAATGACTCTTGACTTATTTGATACTTCCTGAAGGGCGCAGGTCAAACAGTGAAAAAGTACCTAAATGAAAGGCGAATCGTGTTGTAGCACTGAATCAGCGAGAACACAATGCTGTACTTAATAACACATATTTTTGAACGCAATAATACATTATGCCAGTAACCATGAAGCATAGCTGTATATGTGCACACGAGGCATTGAAACAAACTGCTGTAGAATTCTTTTCAGGAAAAATCGTGGGCTCTAAATATAATGCAAACTGTATTATTGCAATGTCACTGTAGCCTTTGAGTAGCTGTTGTCTGCTTGTGTGCACATAATTTTCTTGGTGGGCACTCTATAGGTCGGTGAACGCACAAAATTTTCCAATTTCTACAAATTATGTCATATTCCTAACATATTTTTGACTGGACCCTAGCCGATGTTGAGGGAAATCCAGTGATACAATTAACTAATTTAAAATTGTTTTGGAGTGGGAATATGCATAAGACACTTTTTGGTGGTAGATTTCTGTAATTTCACTCTACACTCTAAACTTGAATCAGTGGGAATTTAACCACTTCGGCGGAATTTCAGTTGTTTCGGCCGAAAATGAGCACCTGAAGTTAGTCAAACCATGCTGATTGCTTTAGTGAGTAAATGCTACTTATTTGAAAATGATTTGTACTAATTTTGAGTAAATTTCAGCAGCTCGTTAACTGATTTTCAGTGAAAAATCCATGTTCATCAGCAAGAAACAAATGATTAACTGAAATTTTTGTGATTTAACATTTTACTGATTGTAGAAGCATTGATTCGGAATTAGAGTGTAAATGGCTCAGAGATCCGGGTTCAGCCTGGATTTTTCGCATGAAGGAAATATAGCGGGCGTTGTCACTGGCCGGTGGGATTTATCGGGGACCTCCCGTTTCCCTTGCCTTTCTCATTTCCTTACTTCTCTATTGTAGAGCTTCATTTCATGTAATAATATATCAGGATATGCAGATGCCTACGGGCGTCCACTCAAAAATCTGCACTCGTGGTACAATACCCTGTCATCGAGTACCCTTCTCATGCGCTATTTCTTTTTTTATTTAACGGCTGAGAATATATCACCACTCCAGTGACCTCACGCTAGCAACGGCACACAGTAAAATATGTACTTGCAGGACTACAAAAATGCTTTGTAACATTTACAAAAGTTTAGTACTTTTACAAATTTCCTTTCATATTTACAAAGATTTCTGTAAACAAACAAGTTTAGTATATTTTCAGCTAATGTGGAGTTCACTTTACAACAGTTGTTTGTAGTGTTACAATTTTTTTTTATGGAAACTGGTTTCCAAAAATTTTTTTTCCCTAAAAGTACGAAATGTTTTGTAAAATGTGACAGGTCTCCTAGGATTATTTCGTTTCAAATCGAAAAATTTGTTCGTTAACATTTATTTTACTAGTTCCTAAAGGTGCAAAATATTTGTAATCACTTTAAACGGTTACTGACATCTCACTTATTAGTTTACAAGATTTTCCTTGTAAATGTACAAATATATTTATTTTTTTTACTGTGCACTCGACCGACGGAGGCCGGCGGGTCTCCAAGAGTCACCGAGGTTAATAGAGAATCCCGAGGTACGCGCCAACCCCCCGAGGCAACGTGTGATGTGTGGTGCTCGTGGGGCGAGGCGACAGACTGTGCTGGCCAGGGTCACAGTCCCTCCAGGGGTGCTCGGCCCAGGTACAACGTGGATTGATGGCGCTAGGGATGACTGGCGGCCGTGCCAAGTGTCACTCCGTCCGACGCCTCAGCATAATTCCATTGTTTGTCATGATCAGCTCGGTGGACGCGCGGCTGCATCACCGCCACGACCTCGGGCCGAGGTCATACGTCATACAATATAACCCCTCGCTATCACAGGGAGAGTCAATTCCTAACCTTAAGGGGTGATTTCACCCAAAATTTTATTAATTTAATGTTTTTTTATATTTGTGCGATACATTGTTTGTTTTGTAGATATACAGCAATTAATATTTTTTAACTTACTTGTTTTTTGTATAACGGCAAGTCAAAAAACGGTTTTATACTAGAAAGGAATACCAACTAACCTACTTAAGGGGTAGCGATCCCTACCACCTTGGATTTATCAGTTTCTTCTCGATAACTTCTGTTCCAGTCGATGTATCAAAATGTTTATCACGACAGAGCATAGATACAAACTTAATCGATTTTCTGTAATTGCAGGAAACATAATATACTTATTATTTTTCAACGGGAAACAGCTGAAAATGAAAAATTGCTTTATTTACGGGAGCGACTACAGAGGCCGCAACATTAACAGAAACAATGCAGTATGGATTCCAAAAAGTGAATAAAACAATAAACTATGCCTTGTCAGCGTGAAAAAAGTAAAACAATGTGTCTATTCCCTGATTTATAAGAATAACCGTAAAACCGATCTGACAGGGATCAATCCCCCTTAAGCTATGATCTATGAACGAGTCTTGCAATGGGTTCGTGTTATGAACATAACAGTTTTTTGGACGTACGCCATTGCAGAAAAACCTACAATAACACAAAAACAAAAGACATAGGAAGAAAACCCAGTAAGCTGTAGTCAACAGACATAAAACTTGCAGATAATTCCTTAAAGGAATTTTGTCACAGCCCAGACGACTACACAAAGACAAAAACAGATAAAAACAACACAAAATTAATTCCTAAGTTAAAATAGTCAAATGGATAAAGATGACAAAAAAAAAACAACAAAAACAGACGAATTACTGTTATGAACTACTTAAATTAAAAAAAAATATATCACATTCAAGAACAGTGTCACGGACTACACAGTCATCTATAAAATCACATTAAACTTTATTGTATTTCTAAAAACACTTCTGAATTTTTTAATACTAAAACAATGCAATAATTTTGTACAGATCTTGGTGTAGCCCATGCCACTCTTCGTCGGTGTAAATTATTTAATTTCAGTATGTCAGTTTATTTTCCTCTCTGGCACAAAACCGTTTTGTGGAAATATGAACTTAGACGAGGATAATACAAAAAAAGTACAAAATAGTCACAGTGTAAATGTTGTGACTGTGCATAGAGGTATAATATGACATTATTGCCCAGTATTATGTTGTGGTACTGGCCGGCAGGCGCGCTGGAATTTGTTGTTGACAAGATGGCGTCGTTGTAGTTGTTGTAATTTGGAGATATAATACATCAGTTTCTTTTTTAAAAAGTATAGCATTAAACAGTATGTATACAAAACAATCCACATTTCGCACAAGTATAAAAATCATTTTAAATAGTAAAGTTTTTCAGTGAACTGCCTCCTTAATTATGTTTCGAATTATAACTGTACTGAAAGAATAATTCTGTCGTAGGTACAGTACCATACGTCTGTTAAAATAGGGCTAGTATTACAGTTAGACTGTCGGTACTATCTGAACATTTACTACAACAATATGTTCTGTAGGAATAACTACATGTTCTGTAATAGTTGATTCTCTTTGAACCTTATACAGAACAGATTATTGTAGAAACAACCGAAACAATACCGACAACTAAACTCGGAAGTTGTCCCTATTTTAACAGAAGTACGGTACCTACAATCATACTTTTATTTTAGTGTGAATAGTCAGAGCAATTACTGATCATGTCTCTTCATAATGCACTTTGCAATTACGTGTAAAATTTTCATATTTACACATTTTTATTAGCTTTTCACAACATGTCATTACATAGTATTTATCTCAAATATTTTACTGTGGAAAATATTAAATAATGGCTTTTAATTGTACACAAATTAATATGCCCAATTCTAGGTAATATAGGCAAAAAGGTACGCTCGCATTGCCATAATATGTAAATATAAATTTTAAAAAATTAAAAATTTTAGGAAAAAATTAGAAATTTCACTTGTATTTTATGTGTAATAACTGAATTTTTCAGCTATGTAATGAGTGGTGTTTCCATGCATCATCTTTACAACTCTTCTTCTAACCTATAGTTAGTAAGAAAAAGACTGTAAAATATAGAACTAAAATTCACGTATTCAAATTTCTTGTCAACGAAAATCATTACCACAGTATATACAGTTGAGGTTATCCCATAACACATTAAGTCGTGATCCCTCATACCGTACTTTAGCGAGAATAAAGTTTTATAAAAAAAACATATGTCTTTCAGTCGTATCCCGGTTTTGTAGAAAAATTGTTTTAACTAGATAGGTTTTTTCCCTAAGAAAACCTATACTTTTAATTTACAAGTCGATTAAGAGCACTTTTTATTTTTAGAAAATAACAAATTACCAAAAACAAAGTAAGGAATTGTTTTTTTTTTACTTAAAATGCTGTATTTCAGGCTTAAAAATAACAATTGTAAGAACAGAAGAATTAAGATGTCGTTGCCTTAATGAAGAAGCTGCGGCCACAGCGTTGTACTGAGCCGACTCCCGCAGCTCAGTTTGTTGAGCTGCCGACGTTGGGGAGATGGGTTCTGGATTCGACTCCCCGGCCCGGCTGTGTGTGAAATTTTCATTTGTTCGTTAGGTTGTAATGGGGAGATGTTTGTTTCGTTGGCGATATTGTGACATTGCCAAGGAGCCTTAAATTTTTTTCTAAAAAAAAAAAAAATGGTCAGACCACTGCGATCCGTGCTTATTTCCCAGCGGTACATCCTCAGCGGGGTCAATCCTAATTTTTCGCGTGTGGGAAACTAAGCTGACGTTATAGCTCAGTGGCGGGAATTCTTGGCCCTCTCACGTTTCCTCCGAATTTCTCGTTCTCTCTCTCTACCCTCGAGCACGCTCACCATTTGATTTTTTTGTTACTCTAACTAAAACCTGTTTACAGGAAATCTATCATTTCCCTTGACGAAATATTTCCATGTATATAAGAAGGTTTAAACGATTAAAAACATAAGCAGTAACACTTAGTCATCAAAATTTTGAATGTGACTCGTCATTTTGATTTTAATGTAAGTGTATATAATTGAGCAGTTAATGCTTACAACTTAAGTTAAAAATTGTAAATTATAACTTTAACCAATCGCAGAATGTGTGAAGAGATTTTAGTCAGTGCTTAACACCGAGATCTTTAGCGCTGATGAGCAGTGACACCAGGTGGGTATGGAGCAGCGCCGGAATGAAAAGGCAGCGAAAACGGGAGATCCCCGAGAAAACCCGACTATCAACGGCATCGTCCGGCACGATTCTCACAAGTGAATATCCGGAGACCGACGCTGCAGGCAATCGAACCCGACCAATCGCAGAACGTGTAGATTATCTTCGTGCGGCAATTCGGTATTCACTCGGTAAGCACCATCTTGTTTTTATTTTTAAAACACAAACCTGACTGGAAATGCAATCTTTTGTGACGAAATTCAAGTTTCAACTGTAAAGAACTGTGTAGTACTAGTGTAACTAGCATTTTCTTATTATTATATTTATGATTGTAGGGTATATATGGGCTTTGTCACACAGCGCAGGATATCTTAGATATATCCCATATTTGTCCCGAATGTCCTAAATACATTTCGGTCATCCTTTGGATATCCCTAGAGTAGTGTTACGTTACTAATTTTGTGTTAAATGCATAATTTAAATACATTGTCGCCTAGATTTTAAAAATATTATGGTTAAATACGATGTGAATATATCAATAAAATTTTAATGTAAGTGTTTTTGAACCAACATAAGCCATGGCAAATTTTCCAAGTGTAGCCACTAAATATACTAAAGTATTTTCCCTGTATATCCTTAATCACATTGCTCATGATACCCTAGGGATATCCTGTAAATGTTCCGAAT
The DNA here is from genome assembly GCA_003012365.1 of Medauroidea extradentata. Classification (NCBI taxonomy): domain Eukaryota; kingdom Metazoa; phylum Arthropoda; class Insecta; order Phasmatodea; family Phasmatidae; genus Medauroidea; species Medauroidea extradentata. The sequence continues at coordinate 56,186 of PNEQ01024194.1, read as the reverse complement.
GTCCTAAATATATCCCGCCCATCCTACATAGATATCCAATAAATATTCCTAGGATATTGTAACGATATTTAATTTTGGTTAGGATTCATAGGGACGTTTAGACTACAGTAATATAATAGTTTCATTTTAAGTGTTTTTTTGAGTGGACATAACTCTTAGCGAATTCCCCAAGTATATACATAGGATATCCATAGACTTTCAAACAAGTATATCCTTGCATATCCTTATAGAAATAAATTTTTAAAAATTCAACATGTGATTTTGTTGGTTGTACTCAGTCATTTAAATATCACAAGCGGTGTAAATTAAATTTTTAACGACACTGCTACTCAAGGTTTTCATTGCGTAAATTCCATAACAAAGGTTCGCTCTTTCCTCTGTGCCAGCCCGCGGTAAATCGAGAAGGTATTAAACCCACCTGCTCGTCAAAAATACAGCCTGCCTCGCAGACAGGAAAGAGCGCAGGTGCTTTCTGCAACTTTGTTATTTTACGACTGTGGCTCGAACAACGTTCTTGGTGCGATTACCGCCACATCTGTAAGGCATGGCGTAAAACAACATCATCGCCGGCACACGCACGACTAACGATTTCTTAATTGTAATGTCGATAGTTAAAATGGCTTTCAAATTGTAGCAAACACGTGCGAAGGACTATGTTAACATTTTACAAACACGGCAGGCGTCTCACACATGCATGCGAACGTGTTAATGCATTCAGCTCCTTTTTAAAAACAATATTGACACTTGTGTTGTCTTACAAGTTTGTTCGATATTTCGAATAATTTCGTAAAAAAAACCAAACACGACTATGATATTGTTTTCGTGTATGATTATAGGTCTACTGCCTGCCAAAAGCATTAAAACTATTTATAAAAAATCCATAAAATCAGCTCACTACAAATTAATTTTCTAAGAGAAACGCCATTATATTTGTTCTTTTGAATAATTATCTCTACACATACAAAAATGAATGTATGTGTGTAATGTATGTGTGTAATGTATGTGTTCCTATACCAATCATACGATTTCGATGAAACTTTGTTGAGTAGTGCGTGCGCCCAGGAAAGTTTCTAACAAATAAAATCAATATATTTTTGAGGGGGGGGGGGAGAGAACAAAATAATTCGTGTGGGCAGAAGGGAGTGACAAAAAAATGTAGTAATTTTTTTAGCCTACTTTCCGTAGGGAAAGTTAGGCTTATGAGATCACCGTTCTGTCTGTGTGTGTGTGTGTGTGTGTCCCCTAAAAACTTTTGAACCAGTCGACCGAATTTCATAAAACTTTGTACACATACAGTACTTAAGCAATATGACTTGACTTTAATAAATTTCATTCACGCCATTTTAATTTTTTTTTTCAAAACGGTGGCCGTTTTAACATTTATCGATCCTGCTAGATGTCTAAGTATCCATATTTAAGAATTTTTTCAAACTTGGTACACGCATACTGCACACAGGGCTGAGCTGACTTTTATATCGTTCATCCTGTGTTTGTATTTTCAAAATGGCGGCCATTTATTTATTTTCAGCATAGTGTTACAAGTCATAGATAATATTTTTCGGAAAGTCACCAAACTTGGTACACATATACTACAAACAAAACAGACTTTACTTTTGTGGGTTTCGTTTATTCAGTGGTTATATTTTTAAAATAGCGGCAATTTTGTATGTTTTTACCATAATATTACGTAGGCCTATCTCAGCAAATATTTTTTTTCAGAATTTAATCAATCTTGATACTTAAATTCTCTACATACAAAGCTGAATTGACTCTTGTGTTTTCATTTATTCTGTGTTAATATTTTCGAAATGGCGGCAATTTATATATTTTTAGCATAGTATTACCCATCTTAGGAAATATTTTTCAGAATCTCTCCAACCTTGGTACACATATACTGCATACAAAGCTGCATTTACTTTTGTGTATTCCGTTTATCCTGTGTTTAAATATTTCAAAGACGGCAGCCATATTTATTTTTTAGCATACTACTTCATAATAGTAGCAATTTTTATATATTATTTCATAATGTGCCGTATGTGCTAAGATTTTATTTTAGGGATTTCATAAAATTTTGAACACATATATTACATAGCGTACAAATCTGTCATGACTTTTCTGTATTTGGTTAATCACATGTTCATATTTTTATAATGACGACTGTGTAATTTTTTTGGGGAATATGACATACTTGGAGAAATATTTTTCTTAAGTTCGTTAATTTCAGCAAGCATATTCTAGTTAGTTAATTGGAATTTTATGTATTTCTTTCTACCTTTGAAATTTTTTTCAAATATGCAGCCATTTTTATCTTTATGGTAGAAATACATCACAGAAAATTTTTCTTCATTGTTATTAAACTGGGTACTGATATGTTGCTTAGAAATCTGACTTATCTTTGTATAATTCGTTTATTATGTGTCTTAATTTAATTACTATTCAATATTCCTAGATGCACCTAAATGATTTTAACATTCAGGGTTAATTTGTACACACTTTGAGGATAGTAGGTTTATCATTTATGCTGGTAACTTCTTGTTTTCCTTTCAAAATGTTTTTATAACTGTCCTTAACACAATTTTTCTCTATTTCAAGTCTTCAAGGAATCGGCCAACGTGTAACTAGTGCTTGGCCGATCTTGGAATGTTGGCTGTGTGTTGGAAGCATTTACCATTCATTGTCGGTTTTTTGCCCAACATCAAAGGGATTTATGTAAGCATTGGCATTGTCTTGGGACTTAATTTACACATTGGACTATGAATTGCTGTAGCTTGTTTTCGCCGATTCGAAGTTTGAACGGGAAATTAATACTTAAAATGCAGTAAGATATCCACGGTAAAGGTTAAAATATTTTTTCTGTCTGCATTCTGCAAGTGTACACAAAGCATAAAAGTTATTGCAGCAACTGCCACGTCCATTCTTATCCTCCATTGCCTTCGCTCATAATTGGCGATATGACTGGTCAAGCATGAATTGGACCAGTGTGTAAATGACGCCTGGTCATTCCTCTGCCACTGGCCTTTTTACCTTCCAAGATGGGCCTAATATATAGGGCCAATGTGTAAATCCGTCCTTAAAAATCAAACTCGGCCAAGTTTGTCAGCGTGACAGTATTCTTCAAGAAATTTCAAGCAGTTACACTTTTGTGAAAGAAACTAATACATTATGAATTTTTTTTTTTAAACTTAGATTCCTCAGTTACACCCCGTGGCAATCTGTTTATAAGCAGCACGCTAGACCTGACAGCTGCAGAGCAACAGGTAACAAAACTGCCATGCAACTATGCGTTAAGTCGTAGCCATCTTAATGAGAAGACCGCTGCCTTAGATCTGGCAACCCTGCCAGAGGGTCGTTTTAACACATATTTTGTCTCGTCAACGGCAGTGGCTTACCCTGATTCTCCGGTATGTAGGGCACAATAACGAATCAGGCACAGCCATTGCCTTTGGAGAGCTAAAATACGTGTTAAACTGACACTTGTGTGCAGGGTTGCCAGATCTAAGGACGCGACCTTCTACGAAAGATGGCTATGGTTAAGGCCTCTACACAATTGAAAACTTTAGCATTTGACTTTACGATATCTTTCAATACATGACTTCTTATGGGATCGTATGCAATGGCGCCGCAACACGTAAAGTCAATCTGCCTTGCCTTTACGTTTCCGATAAACTAAAAATTACAGTCAAAGTCAAGATTACCGTTTGCAAAGAACAGCTGATTATGTATGTTATAATGGCAAATCTTTATTTCCGAGCTTCATTTTATTCTCCAGCACATAGATTTAATGAAAAATGTAACAGGTTTCCCTTAAATGTATTCGGAAAATCCTCTGTATATAATTTTTTTAATGAACAGCGGGTTTCGTCAATAGATGGCGTTGCTAGTTTTCAACATAATATTATCATTATAGATGATGGTATGTCGCAAAAATAATTCGTGTCAAAATAGCCTTGAAAACACTGTAGTTAATTGCTGCACATATCATTGGGTGATGTGCGTCTGACACAACATAGCTGTCTGCAGACCAATAACCGGCATCGACTATTACAACAGCGGGATTATTATTTGCTCTGTCAAATAGGGCAATAGCTTCACTAACAAGCGAAAAACAGAAATATTCTGGTAAGCTGAACGTGCTTTGAAACCGAGTTTAACCGTCAAGTTTTCCCGCGATAAACCATAATCTGTAACTATCAAAAATTTAAAATATTTAAATAACTGGGCTTACTTTTGGGAAATCAACGTGATATGGTTTTATGGCAAATGTGTATTTATTTATATTAGAATAATTTCATTTGAAAAAACATATTCTCAAATAGTTTTTCAACAGTCGTGATTTAACTTAATGTTTGTTTTGTGTATTGACAAAATATTTAAAGTAACGTAAACGTAATGTCAAATGTTAAAATTATTAAATTTTTATAGGCCTTACGCGCATATGTTCACTAGCATCGAACGACGCAGACTGCGAGGAATACAACATCACACAGCTCGCTTGACGCTCTATTGTCTCAAGTCCAGGCAGGCCAGCTGCGCAGTGCAACCAACGTGTCAGTATTTATGTCTCTTTGGTAAACGCTGCAATTAAAGGATAACAAACGACCAGGCCACATAGTAGGGGTGGGAGGTGAGGCAATACAGTTGTCAAGCTCAGCTCTGTTATTAGACCTCGCAAGCGGTGATTATCGCGTTCTCTCGAATTAATCGACTTCTAATAATTCAGTGGACTGTTATTAACTAACTCACCACTTCGCGTCTGGTGAGCGCACGATTCTGGTTTCCTAGGATGATTTCATCACGTGATCGAACCTAAAACACGTGTGGTTCGTGAAATTAACACCTAAATAATCACGTCACTAAATCAGCGTTTATTAAGAGTGCGTGGTAGATAAATAAACACTGAAATCATCAGTTGATTTCTACGCTTTTTTCGAAGCCACTATGGAAAAAATACTCAATCAATATCCTAGATAATGGTATTTGCCAACTTTGTGAGTAAATATTTATCCAGAATTAATAATTCGTTACGCGTGATATCTTGCGCCGCAGTTAAATGCACGAGGTTCCGGCGTCAGAGATTGTGCCTCAGAAGTTCGCAACACTGGAAACAGTTTTGTTTAAAACTTTGGCTAAAACTATTGTCTGGGATAGCTATTGTTTAGTTTTTGCAAATTGGCTTCAAGAAACCTAGAGTTATAGATTAATGATTTTAGAGTTGAATTATGTACCCCACCCTCTTACGTCACGAGGCTAGTCTGGACAGGGCAAAATTGTTACTTGAGTCGTTTAGACTGCAATCGGTTTTATTTTTTACTAGAACTTTTTTTTTTTTTTTTTTTTCATTTATATACTTTACAAATGTCAAAGGGTGCCGCGGTTTGCGAAGTGGAGGTGCACCAAGGCAATCCAGGCATTGAATATATACCTCTATATATTCAATGATCCAGGCTCGATTCCCGGCGGGATCGGTTGCCGGGTTATCTCAGGGTCTTCCACTTTCCCACAGCCAGTCATTCCGGCGCTGCTCTTTACACACATGTCACCTTCACTAGAGCTAGAGACCAGGCTGTCAAGAGGGATTGATCCCTGTCAGATAGGTTTTACGGTTTTTCTTATAAATCCGGGAATATACACATTGTTTTGCTTTCTTCACGCTGACAAGGCATAGTTTATTGTTTCATTTACTTTTTGGAATCCATATGGCATTGTTTCTGTTAATTGTGTGGCCTCTGTAGTCGCTCCCGTACTTAAAGCAATTTTTCCTTTTCAGCTGTTTCCCGTTGCGAAATAATGAATATATTATCGTTCCAGCAATTACAGAACATCTATTAAGTTTTTATCTATGCCTTGTCGTGACAAAAATTTTGATACATCGACTGGAACAGAAGTAATCGAGAAGAAACAGATAAATCCAAGGTGGTTGGGATCAATACCCCTTAAGGCGTCCGCCTGGTGGCCATGTGTTTGCGTGAGTGTGGCACGGCACCAAGGACGATGTTGGCCGGCTCATCTAGTGCGTTATCGCCTCTAGTGTAAGATACTGAAACTACGTGCAGTAGTATCGTAGAACACTCGCCTGACTGACACTATCACTGGTGACCCCATCTTTTCATTGGTGCAAAGTTTTAAGCTAAGTCCAATACACGTCTCTATTGTGGTTTTACACGAATCCCGTAAGTAGTTGTTTGGATATAATAGATTAAATTTTTTTTTTCTTAGCCATTTTGAGGGGCGCCGAAATGATGTTTCTAATGATCGTAATGTTTTGAATCTCTCATTCCGAATTATTTTGAAGTGTTTGTTCATTACGTAAATGCACCCAATATAAACACGTTGAGAAGTTACTTAGAAAAAAGTGTTCTGCTAGCACGCTGCGTCATTGTTTACATGGCAGGCAAGCGCCTCTTCATTTCACTTCACAAAATCAATGTCAAAATTAAGTCACAGAGCACGCATTTTTTAAAACATATTTTTATATGCAAAATATTATAAACCATATTAAGGAATGAAAAGCAACCCTCATGAAGAAACGTTGGATATATTATTCGCTGATTGCCCTACGACGAACGTTAGGAAAATTTTGATTACTGGAAACTGTAGCAAAACTTCGGTTACCCGTAGACCTATGCAATGACGTCCCACTCACATAAGATAAATGCTTAAAAATATATGTTAACAACCGAACAGGGAATACTTATTGGAAGTAGAAAGTATTGTCGTGTAGCTCGGCACCTAAAAAGTTACGAGTGCCACGGTTTTTTACGAAAATTATTCAAATGAAGGTTTAGAGTCTCGATGGTTTTCCTTCCAACAAAATACGCATGCACATCTGTAGCAAAGGTTAAGAGAATGCGTTGTATTTGAGAATCCATATGAAGTATCGTCATTGATTTTGGCAGTCTGTTGCAAACATAGCCAATAAAAAATACTTAAAACATTTTATCACCCAGTTCAGTTTGTTACTATGAAATGAAGTGTGAATTTAGTATTTAATAACGTTTGAATACAAAAAAATAATAAAATTTTTTTATATCTGAATTTATTGAATTGGCAGCCAATCCGTATAATGTTTTCAAAATTTTACATACTGCGAGATAAATATTTTCGTAAATGGTAACTGAAGTCAGTATGATTGATTTTGTTTGTAAGCTTAATGAACTTATTAAGCATTGTGGCACATCTGCGTTCTGAGCATTGAGTGTCTCTAATTAACAGGTTAACGCGAATTAAATGTGGAGCACTCGTCACTATTTTAGACTACTTAAACTTGCGTTGCATGTTTTATTTTGGTTATCTGATGAAAATCAAAGTACTATAGGAGTACGTAAAACGGCTAAGTTGGCAGTTTTAGGGTAGCATTAGAGATTCCAGAAAGGGCATTTCTAAAAATCAGATTTCGGCAATTTCACAATCCAGTTGAATTAAAGAATTTCGTAATAACATTATTTTAGCTACACAATAAGACCCACTCTACGCTGTGTAAATGTCAAACAAAAGCATATTAATCCTACATGCAAACAATCTAAAATATTTTACCCAATGCAAAATGGTGACGCATGTGTAACCTAAAATTAATTGGTACTTGGCGTCTTACAGTTACATTTTTTCTGACATTATCTTATCATAAAATTTATTTAATATTATAAATAATGTTTACACTATTTGCAATAACAAATGTCTATTTTATTTGCTTATGTTTCCTTGAAGATAAAAAAATACATATTATGTAATCACAGTTTCAAAACTTGGTGTCACGTTTGCCATTTTCTTAGGAGATAATGTAGTTGGGTGTGTAAACTGTGAGTAGTGAGCATTAAGCTCGGAACACACTATCATTAATTCTCTTCTCAGTTACTTTCATAATTCTGTTTATAAATGTCGATTGTGATTTCATACCAGAATTATGTATCAAAACTTCTGTGTTCTGTACACACTATCTTTGTTTACTAAAATGTTTCAGTAAATAAAGAAGAAAATATATTTGTGGTGTTGGTTGCTATAGCCTATTCCATAAAGTGTAATTGTAAAATTCCCGAAAACTATTTCACAATACAAGACATATGTGTAATTGCCAAATAAGTGAAACAATCTTGTTTTATTTAGGTTTTGTAAACTTTGATGGTCTTTTGTTTAGTAGGAAAACTGAATTTTATTTCTATTCAAATGATACTGGCAACCCTGCTTGTGTACGTCGCAGGCGCGGTGGCTGAAACTGTGCATTGCGCATGCTCGTGAACATACACTGCGATGAAAAATAGCATGGTCTCTACCTGTGAAATTCAGTATGGAATTCTGTGCAGAACCAGCGTAGTTGCGGTACACACTGTCGCAGTGCTACTTGTAATGAATCTGATACGGAATTCTATACTGAATTATGGCTAGTGTGTACCGGGCTTAAGATATGCGACGAGGAAATTATGAGAATGAAGAGAGGAAGTGTGGTAACAAAAGGAGTGTAAAAATAAGTTGAGGTTCCAGAAAACGTAAAACAGAGAGTATCGAAGTGTTTGCAGCTAGGCAGCTTCCAACTTGAGTTGTTTTGTCTCGCTAGGGAAGGGACTGGATTAACTGTTCACAGAGAGGCCGGCAGAGGCGGGGAAGGTTAGGCTGACAGGATGTGTGACGGGCTTTGTGTTGAGGTCGAAGACCTGTCTGACCCACGCTTTATGTCGTTTTTGGAAACACTACCGCCATTTGGACAAATTCCCCCCTTTTATCTATTGTGATGGCTGCCGCCCGATAACGAAGGAATATCCGGCTAAAGATGCTACCTCGTTTGACGCACGTCCGCCTTCTGGCTTGGAACATTAGCATCGTCGGGCTTTTACGAGAGAAAATACGATTCGTAGAAATTGGTCCAGGAGCCATCTAGGCCAGACTTAATTTTCCAATAGTCTAGACATACATCTTGTAATTAGACTTAACATCACTACAGATGATATATCACGAAAGTGTATTGTGTCAACATACCCTTGAAAACTGTAGTTTCTTGCGACGTATATGATTGGGTGACACAACGTAGCTGTCTACAAACCAATAACAGGCATAAAATATTACAATATCGGAATTCTCATATAGGCTCAGTCAAATAGGACAGTGGCACCAAGTCAGTAATCTTCTGGTAAGTTTAAAGTACGTTGAAATCCAGCAAACAGTCCAGTTTTCCCGCGAATCTCTAAATATCACATATTCGAAGAACAATAAGTTATTTATATGTTGGTGAAAATCTTTCTTACCTTTTACCTACATACTCTGAAGTGCAATGAGAATCAGCCAAAGAAGTCTATTTTTTAACCGCCGACGCGAAAAAAGGTGTGTTATAAGTTTGGCGTGTCTGTGACTGTATCTGTATATCTGTATGAATGTCTGTGGCACTGTAGCTCCTAAACGAATAGACGGTTTCATTCGTTTGAAAGCTTACGTATTCAAGATGGTTCTTGAAGGAAATCTGTCCAGCCGTTTAAAGATAATGAGCTCTTTTCTAGTTTTTAACTATTTATTCCAGATAGTGTTGCTGTTTTAATTTTCATTGTAAACAATGACTCCTAGATATTTTTTAGTGAATGTGAGCAATTCTACTGATCTGATCGATTTGAAATTTAGTATCCTGTGAGTCGGAGGTTTGTTTAAATACTTTAAATATTTGCGAGTTATAAAGAATTATCACTCCCACGTTAACATATCTTACGTTTCCGCTTTACCACTTTTTGCTTTTCCCTTCTATTGAAGACTCGAACATATACTGGCCGTGTTCGTAACACATGTTTCTTACATTACAGTCTTACGAGTCAAATTTTTATATCCACAGTAATTGCGTTGTGTAATATTTCGTAGAAATACTTGTATATGTAGGCAGTTCAGTTTATTCGTGTAGGTAATTTATCTTCCTTTAGTTGATGAAATAGTCCCATTGAGTAAATTTGTTTAAAAATTCTAAAAGTATACCTTATTCACAATTAATAATTAATATTTCGCTTCTTATTTGCTTCTTATTTTCATACTAGGAAAATGGTTTCCTGATATGGTCAAGCCAAGTGTGGTATTGTCAACTGAAGATTACGTCTAAAAACATAACCTTAATATTTGTCGTCAAAGTTATGTCATTTGTAATTAATATTTGAATAAATAATAGGCAAATTTACAAAGTGCCCATCAATACGTTAGTGTAATGGTTTTGGAAACGTAGGCTGTAATCAGAATCGTATGTTATCACGTTGTAGAATAGCAACAAAATTGCTATTAATATATTCCTGGAATTTTGTTCTCATTAAATTTAAGATCGGTCAGCAAACACCGCTATTAAAAATATTGACTACAGTTAGCTGTAAATTTCACAGCACATCATTTCAATGTAAGGTTGTGTGTTCTTACATTTAATCCATTAATTTCAATCATACAGTACTAGAAATTACCTTCACGTTTGCACTATTATCTAGAATGCAATATTTAACAACAATTTGATTTTTTTTTCAGTGACTGTATACCAAAAACAGGTGACCCAGATAGGAATGTCAGGGAATTATAGAATAGGCGTTTATAATCCTTTAGACACGACATAGAAAGAGAAAAACACTGGGCAATATCGGATGTGGATGTAATATTGACTTTTTTTGATAAACACACAGACGCACAGGAACCTAACCAAAAACTAAGGGTCATAATTACACAAGTCTCTAGGTCTAACGATAACATAAATTTAATCTGTTATAATGCTAACCTGCAAAATACAGTCTTTTTGTTTGGTTGACTACGTTATCTTACCGTATTCATTAACTTATACTTCCTAAAATAGTGTTCACAAATTGGAAAGTTAAGCCGAAGTAACCTTAACCCCTTTCGTTATTCCAAGTTAAAATCGCTATACAATTAAGAACCTAGGTCAGTGACACGATAAACGGTACAATTTTGGTCTGTGTCAGAAGGGACTATGTTACATAAAAAAAACTATTTAAGGTACACTCTAAAAATTCTTAATTTTGTTAGGAAGTGGTGAATAATAATCGTAAAATAAAATACAAAATGTTGAATATTTATGTCTAACGTGTTGCTATAGGCGTTCCTCAACAAAGGAAACATCATGTGAGTCCCTGCGAAACATCATTACCAATTTTTGACTATAGGATGAACAACGAAAATAAGCTAGTAATTTTTTATCTGGTATTTAAGGGTCACCCTGCATTATCCAACACCTCATATCAACCTCGGAGAGAGCATCCGAGAGCTCGTGAAGTTACGGTACACTACGAGACACCTACGGCACGAACAGAGTAAACGAATCTCAATAGTAGCGGCAGGAGTTTGGCAAATATTTCCTCTGTCGGTGTCGTTGAAAGGAAGTAAAGGTGGGATGGGTGTAATCACAGTTTGGCTAGCGAGTAGCTCGTGCCGGGTGCCACAAAAGGGGCGGATGTCCCTACCTCTGGTTGAATCCTGGAATGAGGGAAACCCTCTCGAGTCCTCGTAATCCCCCCACACCTTGAGCCCCCAGCCCGCGCTGAGCCCATTAGCGCAATACGCTGCGACTGGGATCAGGGTAAATTGGCCGGACGCGCTGAAGTAGGCGCGCTAAGTCCTGTTTGGTGGCTCCTGCGGGAAGGCGGGCTTTGTGTCCACCCCCTGAGGGGGGTTGGGCAGATGGCCAGCAGGACAACTGGGATAACGGTGTGGCACGCGGCTTGCCCATGACAATGGCTCGACCAAGCACCAGCTGGAGGGATGGTTGACCGCTGATCTTATCTGTCACCAAGGCGAGGAGGCTGCAGCTGCTGTGCCCGACACCTCTGCCAAACCATGCCTCCGTATCACGAGGGCGTTCGAGTGTCTAATTATTTTAGTCAATATTTTGAGGACGTGTTGCGCTTTTAATTAGTCATATATTTTCATAAGCCTGTCGTTTTTATAAACGTACGTATTTGCCTTTTCAAGTCTTTGAAAAAAAAAGAGTGCTAGCGATGACACAACACTTTCTCAGAGCCACACCCTAGTTCCTAAGCTCAAGTCTCTGAAATGACGTGCATTCTATTTAAGTATTACCGGGTAATCTTATGACTAGACATTGAAAATAACCGTTTAATCAACACTCCTCTATGCTTTTAAAATTACTGCACCCAATTTTTATACCTAAAAAAGGATATATAAACACCCATTTTGGCCATTTTCAGCACCAAGAAAATTCTTTACTAGCGGAACTGAAAAACATATTGCCTGCATAAATGTAACATTTCTTGAATATTATTCCTAAAAGCAGACGCTTGCGCACAATGAGCAGATTTTCTAATAAACATTTATACCTGCCGAAAAAAAACACACGTCACTGGTAGCATGGCAAACTGTTTGTGGTCTCCATTCACTTAACTTGTAGCTTTGAAATTTCAATGTTCTTAATTTCTACTACTTTTGCAACAGTTATTTAAAAAAAAACTGTAAGATATTTTGTATAGCAACTGTAAATTGTTCTTTTCAAGTAGTATAATTTTTTATGTGGTTAAGTCTAATTAGTTGACTAACTGAGATTTCATTGAATAAATTATCAACTAAAACATGGCATTATTGTCTTAAAAGTTTAATATACTAAAATTATTTTTAACGAACCCGTGAGACAGTTACTCAATATCTGCTGTTGTTTAAGGCATTAAAATTTTTCTCTTAAATTCATAAGAAATAATGGATTATGGATCTGAGCACAATATTTCTTTCCAATATATAAATTTTAAAGACATTCCTTTTAAACAAAAATATTTCTTCATGGTGTTTACAAGGAATACACTTGCAAACAGAAACGCTTGTATCTGAATAAAATATTTAACGTTAAGAGTTCAACATAAACAGCAAAATATTTTTATTAATACATTACATCAACACATAATTAACAGTGAACAATTTTTCTTACAAGCAGTAATAATTTAAATATTGTCCCCGTTTGATATAAGTAGCTGCAAGCTTGGAAAATTTGACTTTCTATTTAGTTATCTGAATTCTGATCACAATTAAGCATTTGCATTTCAAGAATATAAAAAAATCTAAAAAAAGAGTAAATTAAAATGGTCAAAAGAACAATGAAAAAATGCATTTACCACTATCATAAAAAATAATAGATCAGGGTTTTGTTCATATGAAATCATAAACAAAAATTCATTACGGATGTCAGCGATTATACACTTTAAAAATAAAGATCTGGTGTAGTTTAAAGAAAGTAAAACTATATTTAGTGGTTTTCGGCAAGTACAGTTCTTGTAATTATTATGAATAAACTAGACCAAAGAGCTAATAGATGCTGTAATGCTAGAAAACAAACTGGCAAATCAATTAAATACTGAATAAAACTATATATAACACTAATATTCATCAAAAAATTCTTCTTTAGCCGTAAGTGCTGAATGAAGTTACTATCAATTCCTTTGAAATCCTAGTCTTGGAATACTTGCCATCCCATTTAGATTCTGCTTGTATAAATTTGGTAATGACACATAAAAAAGAATAAAGACAAACCTTGTGAATAATATCCAAGTGTCCATCTCATTACGATGTGATACTTAAACGCCTTTCTATTGTATATTCATCACCACAATTATGTAACCACTGCGAGACTTATAGTAATAATTACCAGTTTCAAAATACCATAGTATTTATACTTTATCCTTTGAAGTTACACGTTAAAAATGGTTGTGTCTGCAGCAAGATTACTTTTAACAGCATAACTAACTGTCCAGCTATGGCTTTGCCCAAGTGGAATAATTTAATGTAAACAGTAACTCTGTTTAAAATACTGGTTAATGATTGTACTCTCTTTGAATGCCACATACGCCTTAACTAGCCGTCCCTTTGCGGCTTCGCCCGCGTGTACTATAGAAAAGAGTAACTAACTTTTAATTGCGTTTTAATCGATGGTGTTACTACGGTATGTTCTCTGTATATCTTTTAACGCTGAGCGTACTTTAATTGCAGAAAATCTTTGTTTTTAAGTCATCTTTATTTCTCTATAAAATAGCTGCCCGGCTGTGGCTCTTCCCGCGTGAAATTATGTAATGTAAACAGTAACTCTGGATAAAATATGTGATGAAGGTATTTAACAGATAGATAACGTATATATACCCAATAACAGTAAAATATAAATTGTCTTAGCTTAGTGCAAAGAGCGCGCGCAATATGCTCGTATGATGCCATAGTAATTCCCATGGCAATGTCTCGCACGGGATACGAACCCGTAACCCCACCCCTCCCACACAACAAACTTTTTACGAGTGAATGCTTAAAGGCAGGCCGTGATAATGCTTTCGTGTGTACAGGCTGCGGTCCAAAGAGTTTTATTTATGAGTACGTTGGCAAAAAGAAGCAACTGTTGAATTATTTCTCCATGATCATTTTTTTTTCGGGAGGTTGTAACATTTTACTGCTTTTCACATCCTTAATTTTCGAATTTCAAAAAATTCTGAATTTTATTTGTAGATATTTACATTAGCTTCATTCTTATCAAAAAATAATATCGATTTCTCAACGGATATTAGCGGTACAGATGATTATTTGAAAACACATTTTATTTTTTATAACAGCTATCAAGGATGAATTTCGAAAAATATTTACTTAAGCATAATTTTAAAGAAAAAATCTCCTCCCTGTCTGAAATGGTTTGGGCTAAATCACGTATTAACAAAAAACACATGTTACGGCTTTTCAGCCCCTTAATTTTCGAACTTCGCAAAATCGAAGAACTGACAAATATGCACTTGTTTGGGCAATATTTTGAAGTTAAAAATAATTTGTTAGATTCCCCGGTTCACGAGATATTAGGGATTCTTTGAAAATACATTTCACCCCATTAATTATCGAATTTCGCAAAACCCATTCTTAGAGGGTGCTTACGGAGCAAGGGGAAGCTTCCCGCAAAATTTCATGGTTCTAGGTCCAACGGTTTGGGCTGTGCGTTGATGAGTGAGTGAGGACACTTAATTTTATGTACTGTATAGTCTAGATGTAAAGCAGATTGGAAATAGTCCTGCAGAACCTGGAATTATTAAGGAATTTGTGGTCACTTGTAAATATCAAATTTCAGGAAATATTCTTGTATTGCTCACTTTGAGATTTAATAAATGTCACAGAATGGAAAATAATGGGAATTTGAAAGCATTGGTGTAGGCATATTTTTCGCTCGAAAATCACCTCCATACATGCTTCATTTTAAGTTTAATATTACTTCCGCTAAATTTTTGTCAAGTTCAGTTGGTGAATAATACAAAATTATTAAAACGACTTTGCCTTTTAATGTAAAATACATTGACTCAATTTACAGAAAGTAGTTCTCTGAACTGTAAAAAATCAGATTATTTTTTAATTTTCTGTCATTTGAAATTAGAGGTCTCTCCGCGCAAGCCCCTCAGCTGGAGTGTAGTCCTGCACTATTATCCTTTTCCCCATGAGACTTAAAGCAGTAACCAAATTATTTTATCTGTGGGCAGCGTATTTCAAAGTCTGACGCTTGTTTCTGTAGTTACGTTTTTCGAATCCAGTTGCTATTTTTATAGATACAACAGTCTGGAAAATTCATTTTTGGCCATTTTGAGGGGCCCGAAAATAATGTTTCTATTGAAAGTTCCGAATTTTTAAAACTATACAGACGTAGTTCAAAGTGTGTGTTCCTTTCGTAGATATACAATCACAATGCGCATTAAATAGTTTCATAAAAATAACAGCCGTATCTCGCTGCAACACATTTGAAGCACAGGTAGGGAGGCCACTTAAATAAAATTATTTTATTCAAATAACTCTAACGAGACGTCCTGTAAGTTTTAAAAATCCTACAGTAAAAACAAGGCGTAAGTGAGTCACCGTTGTGTGAGGTATCCTAGCTCGACAAGCCATCGGCAGCCCACACAAGCAGTACCCGTGTTCCAGGAAGATTAAAATAAAATTTAATTAAAAAAAATAGAGGAAGTTGTATAGCCACGCGGAAACTGGACCGAGGGAGATAGGCGCGCTCGCCAGGCGATCGTAAAGAAGAATGACGTATGGGATCGCCCCGAGGGGGAACACCTTGTTCGGATACATGACACGCCTCCGAACACAAGGGAGGATGGTAGTGAGAAGGGGAAGGGAGAGGGGAGGCATGTTAGTTCGTGAGAAACTAATTGAAATTTACTGTCGGCAGGCGAAGGGCCCGGCCACCTCGGGGATATTATTGGTGCTGTGGTTGGCTGCGCTGCACGAGGTCCACCCACGCACGAGGTGAAAAGGTGCGTGGAAGTTTCTAAAGGTTGGTTCTCTGTTAAAAATCATAATCACAGAACATATAACATAACACAGAAATTGTGCACGACCAGACGTCTTGTGCAAAATAATTCACTTTTGGATTCTTAGCCTACTGTTATGTTTAGCCAATAGCTTTTTTTCGGCGAATCTGAAATATTCCTAGTTGTATAATGTCAAGCGAAGGCTATTTAAACATATTTGAAGTGGAATTGTACTGGGAGATTATAGGAAATATAGAAGCAAAGTTCCTATAAAGTGCACAGCTTAAAACATTATTTTCAATACCGAAACATAGTTTTTGGCGTTAAAATGTCTTATTCGATCATTGTTTGTCCTTGTGCATTTTTGGAGGTTAAACCAACATGGCGGACACGTACAAAATCCTTTGCTGTAATTGGTTGTTGTCCTACGCGTACGCACAAGAAATAAAATATTGCCATTTATTATGACAGCATCTCTATGCACACGACCACTTTTTTGGTGTTGTGAGTCGGTAGGTAAGAATACATAGAGGTTAGTTCTTGTGCGAAAGATATATGTTCTATGCTTACTGTTACGTTATAAATTGTGAACCCACCTTAAAACCTCTTTCTGTCTGGAGAAAATAATGAACATTTCACAGTGCAGTTTATTAAAAGTATCTAAAATGTCGGAACAATTGAGAATGATAAAGACAAGTGATGAAGAGAAAACGTATCTTCGGACGGTCGGAAAGACAAAGAGAAATAAGAACAAATTAAAACAATTCTACTGAGTCGCATTTTGCAAGTCGACAAGCAGGCATCATTCCAGTCCCCAGAAAGCAAATGTTTAGTTATAACTTCCAAAAATAATATTTTTATTTTACATAATCAAATATATCATCCCGATGAAATAATCCATACACTTTATATTATGTACTGAAAAAAAAATTATTTTGAATATGGTGAAATACGTGTGCTAAGAAAATATTTTGTTACAAGAACCAGAATCAAAAGAAACGTACATAATTTTGTTCACCCACAAGTTGGTCTGTCACAAATGAACTATGCCTTAATCCTGTCAAAACTCAATGTATTTTAATAGCCTCCCATATAACTGTTAATGAATGCCGGAAAATGACATTCCCTACTATATTCCTCGCAGGATCACCGATTCCTCTTGTTCAAGAAGTTACGAATCTTGGTACTATTATTCGTGAGGATCTCTCTTCGTCAGGGCACGTTGCCAAAATTTGTAAATTATCATATTCCATTTTGCATATGCTTAACAGTCACAAACGTTTCTTGCCACATGCCGCTAAAGTAACGCTCATTCAGACGTTAATATTCCCTGTACTGGATTACTGTGACGTGTTGTTCTCAAACGTCGATGAGAATTTAGCGGATAAATTACAACGCATACAAAATGCATGCACTCGTTTTGTATTTGGTTTAAAGACCCCGCGATCATGTATCGGAATATCTCGATAGACTTAACTGGCTGCGACTAAAATACAGGCGCTTATTTCATAGTTTATCCCTCGTTTACAAGATCCTTTCTTCAACTGAAACAAGCCCTAAATATTTTGTGTCCAGGCTAAAAATGTTGGGGGAAAATCATAACTTTGGCACTCGGTCTAAGGAGTCGCAACAACTGTTCATTCCAACTCATAAATCATCCTCATTCACGAAATCCTTCACTGTATCTGTTGCGCGGGCGTGGAACTCTTTACCTGAGAATGTGCGGAATTCGTCAACACTCCCGGCTTTCAAGCGTGGCGTATGTAAGCACATCAAGTTATCGAGCTCGAGAATCCAGAATTCATAATTAGGCATATAAATACTGTATTTGAATTCTTCGCTATATTACCCAAACATTATTTCTTACTATATAATTTCATATAAAAGAACTACAACATTGGTTGAAAGTGCTGAATTTATTTCTTCTAGATATATTAGTTTCATTAATGTACAAACTTAGATAGCCGTATATAATATTTAGTTGTTTTTTTTCTTTGTATTTTAAGACGTTACATCCCATGAACTGTAATTATTTCCACATTATTTGAAAATACTGTATGTGTGACTGTATATTTATAATAGACTATTTATAATTTTGTTACTATTCTGTGCAGGACCTTAGCATATATATATATACATATATGTTTATGTGTACATATGTGTGTATATATGTATGTATATGTATGCATATGCGTAGTATATATGTGTGTATATATGTATGTATATATGTATGTATATATGTGTATATGGATATGTATGTATATGGATATGTATGTATATATATATATATATATATATATATATATATATATATATATATATATATATATATAAAACAACCGGCTGCCTAGGGTTAGTAAAAATTAACTATTGGTTGATATTTTTGTGAAGTGCTACATTGTTGTTGTCTTGCTTGTCACATAAATTACCTAGTCAATTTTATTTTTTTAAATTTTTTATTTTGTCCATACGAAAATTTTTGCGTATCTACATAACAACGAGTTAAGACTTTATGTTGGGAATACTTTCGAAAAATCATAAACTCTGTGCGAGTGTTTACTAGTCGCTACTTCACACGAATATGTAAAGTGGTCTGTTGTATTGTCATGTTAGTCATCAAGAGTTTTTAATTATTTTTTTCTTAATTTTTGGCAGTTCTGTGTATACGTTATTTTATTTTGTGCATCTGTAAAGAAATGGTTAAGTGTAAGAGAAGGCTACAGGCCTTAACTTCGCCATTTGAAAAATAAGTCAAAATAAATAAATTAATAAATTTAATGTGTAATACATTTAGCCAAGTAGTTACACCTGAAATTTAAAAATTTGGTTGATGTAAACGTAATAATTGGCTTGGAGGAACAAAAGTTTGCATTCTATTGTGCCAATCGAATCTTTATGCTTGTGCATGCCGTAGTTTGTAATCACATCTTGAGAGTTGTTTTTTCAACTTTAGTAATACCTAGTATTACAGCTGCATTTGCACACGTATCATTAATTAAGCTTCATTTGTGTGTGTGAGGCGTTATTCGATAGGGTGCTACGAGTGATTCCGGACGGCAGAGGTTTTGTAACGCCACCTCTATTCTCAAAGTCATAAATGACCACGAAGTGTTCCCGACGTACTGAGCGCACCATATATGTTTGAGGAGATTGAGCGGGGAATATCTTGCATATAATATACCATTGTTTCATATTCGAATACCTTTAAATTTTCATTTCGGGGTTTACTATTTGCTTGTGCCGTGGCCGGATGTCCGAATTCCGTGAATGTCGCTCTCCTCTCAGCAGCTGCTACACGTCAAGTAAGGTGGCATGCTGTGTAATGTTTTAATGTGCGATATTAAGCGTTGAGCTAATCAGTTTATTGTATGCCTCACTGTAACAAGTCCAATGTAATTGGAGTCTTCAATTTCGAACGAATATGGTAGACATATCTTACGAAACCACCGTTTGAAAGAACAGATTTTTTCCAAATTGATGGGCTTTAAAATATTGCTTCCAATCTGCGTTGTGTCTAAGAAGCTGTTTTCACAAGTATTCTGAAATGTGCTTTCTCTTCGTAGATAAACATTGTGGGTGCACGTTTATCAGTAGTACAATTTGTTAAAATACAGTTGCGTAAATGTTATGGATTCAGCGATCCATATATCTAGTCGGATGTATAGTCTGTCTCACATGATAATTCCACTATTTGATAGTTCTGAAGACTATCACGCCTACAAATTTGTACAGGAAAACATTTTCAATTTTTATAAACTGCACAGTTTGAGAGCCAGCCGAGTTTGTTTGATCAAAAATCACTTGCGGTCGAGGAAAACGCTGCTTATATCGTGGCAACACCTGTGAAAACAAATGTTAGCACAACTATTACAAAGTGGAGTTCTCACATAAGATGAATTAATTCAATAAGGGCCTTGGTCGTGGATGCTATAGGCTGTTCACTATAAACTGAGCGCTCAGCAGAACTTGTAATTAATTAAAAATATGTATTATTGAGCCTGTAGATGTTAACTTTTGAGTGTTGAAACGCTTACACTGGTTTTTAGTTACATGGAAGTTTTCATGTAAAAAATAATAAACATGGCTGCAAAACGGCTGAAAGGAAACTTTATGCAGTGCTCACTTTATCGTGAATGGCCTATACTATGGCCGTGTCCTAATTTAAAAAGTATTCTGTTGAGAGAGTAATCTTTCGCAAAACTACAAGAGAGAGCTCTTATTTGCTCTCTGGTGCTCTCATTCTCTCCAATCGGGGCGATGAATATTCGTGTCTGCAAACAAAGTTTGCATAGGTAACAGGTGCGTAAATTTTATTAATACAATTTGTAAACACATTGAATACATTTGTGGGCAAGTCAAATGATAATTTTCAACTTATTACCGTTAGATTTCAAGCGGCGAATTGCTGTTTAGAGGCGATGCCAACATGTTTTATTTTATTTTGTGTGTTTAATCGTTTATTATGGCAGAAAATGTTTACTGAAGTTCTTGCCGTGACCACGGCCGTAGAAGAACAGGTCTGGACACTCGCCTGGATATTTGACCCCCTTGTTGTTTGGCTGTAGTTCACCAAGTTACCAAGAATACTGTGTTTTATTGGCGCTGATGTTACGGCGGTCGGACTAAACTCCGCCCACTTCCTTTCCGCTAAGATTAACAATTTATCAAAACGTATTTTTTTATCAATTTATGAAATACTTTCTTCGCTCACAAATTTAAGAAAAGGCTCCAGCAAGCTTTATTTACTTTATAAATTTAACAATGGAAAAAAGTGGACAGAATTTGAGACCGACCGCCCGGAAAACAGCGCCAAAAAGTACGACATTCTCGGTAACTTGACGAACTGCAGCCAAACAACAAGGGGGTCAAGCAAAATACATTGTTAGATAGGCGAGTGTCCAGACCTGTTCTTCTACGACCGTGGCCGTGACTAACTGTTCATTGGACATACTTTTTTTTATGAATAATTGTCGAAATATTTGCCATACATGATGCACGTTTCTTCAGCCACCTCAGACCATAGTTGGTCGGCGTGTTTTATATCGCGGATCTCCCGTTTCCCCCACCCTTATAATTCTGGCGCTGCTCCATTCTAACCTCATGTCACCCCTCACCAGCGCTAAAGACCTACATGTTTAGCGCTGACCAAATAATCTACCAAAGAACGGCAAGATGATGTGAGGTGTCAGAAATAAGTGGCTAGCTGAAGAAAGAATTGGGACAGCTCAGCGAAGCTGATACGAACATTCGAAGAAATTGAACGCGCGAGGAACAACAAGGTAGGCACTTTAAATAGAGATGAATGGTGAAAGACTCAGAAGTAGACAAAGAACAAGATGGATTAACGAAGTGAAACGAAAGGATGAAACGGCGGCTGGAACAGGATATATGAACAGGATTTATGGAGGTTGGGGAGCTTCTGTACAACGCAAACTTGACAGCAAATTGGAAAGAGCGATTAAGAACTAAGATGAATGTGTGACTCGTTTGTAATTAGAATTCTTTTCAAGCTCTGTGATCCTGAAAGATTTACGGCAAACTTAAGGCATTACCCTTAAACGGTTCACACATTTATCTTCAAAAATTATTTTCTTGTGTTATTGTGCACTGCTTTGGCTTAGTCGAACTGTCTACGAGACACGTATTAAAATCTATTTAAATTATATTTTCAAATTTTCCAGTGGCGGAAGTATATTGCAATCAATATGTAAGATGATTTGAAGTTCTCTTCAAATATGCAGGAGTAAACGAAGTTCATTTTAACATATTTAATATTAGTTTTGTGTAAAAAATATAAATTGTAGCATGTGTTTCTTGCAAAGTAAATTATAGAGTACAATTTTAAATAATCAAACGGTAAGCTAAAATATTTCTAAAGTCATGTAGAATGCAGTACATAATCTTTTGTCAGATAATTGGCTATAAAAAAAATATTGCACGCAGTATACACAGAAAACAAATACACATCTATACAAAAATTGGTGCCCAAATCCCATCGAAATTCTCAAAATCACACAAGGACTGTTAG
The DNA here is from genome assembly GCA_003012365.1 of Medauroidea extradentata. Taxonomy (NCBI): domain Eukaryota; kingdom Metazoa; phylum Arthropoda; class Insecta; order Phasmatodea; family Phasmatidae; genus Medauroidea; species Medauroidea extradentata. The sequence continues at coordinate 33,938 of PNEQ01024194.1, read as the reverse complement.
TTACCATACAATATGAGTATATGGAACAAAGGTACAAAAAGATTTAGTTTTTTTTTTTTTTTTTTTTTTAGAAAAAAACATTTTAAGATCTCGTGAATAGACTAACTTGTAACCAAACGAGCAGCTTGTAACTACCAGTAAATATATTTATGAGCATTTAAATTGAAAGAGATAGTTAATTCCAACAATATTTACTTACGATCATGAAGCTAAAATGAAAGAATAAGTGTTTTTAAATTTTATATATTGGGCCTTTTATGTGCCATCGAACTGTTAGGATGCAATGTATATAAATGAAAATCTATCAAGAAATGCATCAAGGAGTCATCCGAACAGTAGCCTGGAGGGATTACGGAAAAGTCTGGAAACTTAATATCAGTACCAACGAAAGGCCGAATCTGAATTATAACCCAAGACCTCCAGGGTGCGAGGTAAGTGTTTTACCATTTCTCCATCTCACTCGTTACAAATAGGACAGGACGTTTTGATATTTTCACTGTTACAAAAACTGAAATCTTGGGCTATTAATGTAACGGTATAACATGGACATTTGTGGTAAAAATAGCTTACAACTTACAAGGCGCAAACTTTATTAATGTTTTGTAAAATTCTTTTGCTCCATAAATGAAAGGGTTTTTAACAGTTAATTTGAGCCGCTTATCTGCGATCGAGGATTGATCCGGAGTAAAGCTTAGAAAGGATATTTCCCAACTTAGTAATCCCGGTTAAACATCGCCACCGATTACTGATTTTTCCCCCGGGTATTTCTTTCTACGCCGTTAGTATTGCAGGATTCGCCTGAGTACATCCATCATTTGGACCGCTTTAACTTATACACGTTATTTTACATTTATTAATTATATGTATAATCTACTGGTTTGTGGACATTCGCCATTGCTCATGTTTAGTTGACCAAACTTGTGTTAAGTGACGAAGTACAACAAAACTAGATAAAACACCAAAATAAAACAGAAGAAAGCAATTCCAGAGAAATTCCGTCATTTTTAAAATACTTATTTAATATAGAGTACATTCAAAAATTATAAAGATACAATTCAGTCGAACTTTGACAACACCCAGGTACAAAATACAGGCACGAACCAATTAATATTAATTGTAAGCACCCATTGCAACAAACATTAAGAAATTATTTTTATCGACTACATTTAGCTGATCCGTAGCAGACTTTAATGCGTGTCGGAGTTTGCCACAAACATGTGAAGCTCTCATACTTAAATTACATGATGTATAGGACCAGAAATATCCTTAAAAGCAGGACCTATGTAAGTACGACGCTAGAGGAACATACGTGTAAGCGTTCCGTCAGGCCGTAGTATTAGATGTTACTTTATGGCAATATTGTTTGCTGACAGTTTGTTGGCGATTAGATAGTTCCAGTGGCGTAGTTGGGATTTGTGTAAGGGAACGGTTTGACTCGAGAATAATATAAAGAACATGGAAGACTCATCCCACGAAAAAATTTGGAATGCAAAATGCAACAAAATTGAGCAGTTTTCGTAACGAAGCATTGAATATTCTATTGGTAAAAATAATTTAAATATTTTAATAATTTCTTCAACACGAGTGTAAGTAGGAAGGGAGTTACCTCCTTCTGGCTACGCTCCTTTATAGTTTACTGTCAACTTACTGGTAACCACTGTGTACATTATTCTAGTCCTACACGATTTGCAAATGTTTGTTCTTTTTTCAAACTGACTGGTTGTTAGGCTACCTTCTAGTGAGCATAGGTGAAAGGGACGAGAAAGAGAGGGAGACATAGAGAGGACAAGTTTATACATCACAGCCAAACAAGGGAAGCCTTGTCCACTGCCCAGGTGCAAACGGCTGACCACAAAGCTCCACGGGACTTGGAAGAACTCACCTGCGGCAAACGTGCAAACACAACCGACAACAACCCGTCCAAAAAAAAACCTATTCTACGACAAGGATAAGCAAGCCGTACACAGCAATTAACGACTGAAAGCCTCCCCTCTTTTCATGGGACACATTTCCTAGCCACCGCTTGCACTGTATCGCCTGATGGTCAACCAACCGATGGGTCGAAGGTGTCTGTGTGGTCTCCGCACGTGCTCCCATTCTGCGGCGGTCCCGTTAACAAGGGTTGAATAGACGGGTTTCGCAGAGGGGAGTGAAGGACCCCCTTCCCCCAATTTCAAGGTACAATGCCCTCAAGGTGCGGCGAGGTTTACCGACAAGTACCTGTCCACAAGAAAGTTCACTGACCCGCTGGGAGAAATAGGCCGTGACAAATTTCTAGCTGTTAAAGTGCTAGTGGACTTCAGCAGTGCTGTAGCGTGACAACAAAAGTATTTTCTCTTGTATAACTATTAAATACGTTTCCAATAGGTACATCTACAAAAATAACACACAGTTCAAAATGTGTTATGGGTATAATGAATGCAGTCCGCTAATTAAAAACATGATTTTCAAGCTCCTCAAAAGTCATAAAAAAGACTATATCCCTTTGCTTTAGCGGAGAAAATATCAACCGTAATAGTTAGTCAAAATCTTAAAAAAATTTGCATTAGACTTTATCACATACTTTCCGCAAATAAAATGACAGGGTCATCGCTTGAAGTCCCGTTGAAAAACACATTCTGCGAAAACTCTGCACGCTAGTTTAGTACTTCGCGCCTAAAGGCGATTGTGTGTTTAACGGACGTGTTTAATATGACTTACCTCATTCCCCGTCGTTTACGTGCCTCAAACTTAAAAAAATAAAAACTTACCGCCCACTAATTCTTAAGGACTCCGTCAACCAAGACTTTAAAAAACGTTGCAGTGTGTTCGTAAATACGATTTTCTTACAGAACTATTCCCCGTATGTTCATTTTGCCAACGTATGAAAAGGAAAAGAAAATACACACCGGACAATGTCGGAATGTTATTGTCAAGTCACCATGTTAATTAAAAACACTGTTTGTAACCTCTTCAACACAGCTAAATCTGGCCTTTTCAGACTGCCGTACTTCAAAATGTACTAACCGGGTGTATATGAAAATCAGGCTAAGACGTGCATTGAACTTTGCTGCCGATTTTCCGCCAGTAAATTTCTATGGTAACCATAGAAAAATGGATCGGCGAGAATCGTGCACACTACTTCAGCGTTAGACTTGTTGGGAGGTAGTCACGTCGGAATTAACAACATGCAGTAAGGTTTCACATTATGCATAGTAACACACAAAATGGACAGGGATATGAGCTAATCATAACACTGGACAATTTGTTGTCATGTATTTGTTAACATACCTATGTTAATCGGTATTTCGACGTGTGTGTGTGTGCATGTGTGCGCGTGCTTACGTTAGTAACACTAACCCTTCAGACAAGTATTTTTGTGTCTTCACGTTGGCAGGATTTGCACAGAGCAAAGAAATTAATAATATGATTAATAACCGCTAGTAAGGTTAATTCTTCAACAGGCTAGGATGAGCATTATTACTAGTTTACCAAGGGACAAATGTATCGAAAAATTCGCTCATGCCTGTATATAACGATAGCCTTGTCCTTAGGCAATATATTGTTTTGCACCTGAAGTTGTCCCACAAGCACCAGATAGAAAAATACGCTCTTAACCGATTAAGAGATACTAACGGAATTAATGATCTCTAGATGAAGTTGTGCATACAAATTAAATGGTTTTCCTAACTTGCAGTGGAATTAACGTCTCCGTAGAGTCTTCTGTGACGTACCTTACATGGTCATAGTAACACACCAAGGTTGTTTAAATGTGACCAGATTTCGCCTTTTAGCGTGCAAGCAGTAAGCAGAGAAAAAATTGTACGCTTCAAGGAAGTCACCAGAGTAGTATCTCGATCTACTTATCAGTAAGCGGCTGTTCGACAAAAAAAAAAAAAAAATAGAACAGTACATATGAAAAGAAAATCACAATAAAATGAGTCTGAATGCACTAAGTTCAAATATAGAACGTTTGTAGTGTGTTGGTCGTTTTCTTTTTCCCTATGACCTTACATTTTCATTTACGGAAAGTGCGTGGTAGATTAAAGCGCGTGCTTTTCTGGCTCCGTTTAACGATTCAGGTTCGTACTTTTTTGTGTGACAGTAGTTTGAAAAAGCCGTTTTTAGCAGTTTTGAGGTTCCCTGAAAACACGTTTATAAGCATGATATATATATATATATATATATATATATATATATATATATATATATATATATATATATATATATAATAATGAAAAGCAGTTTTAGTACGTTTTCTCTTCTTAGATAATTATATCGAACACACACGTGGTAGCATTAAAAAAAAATATTCTATAACGCTGCAACAATGTTGGATATTAGTGTTACGAATTACTTAAAAATTATGTTTCAAAATTCTTATTAATACCTTTTTAATACTTATTTATTTATCGATAGGTTTATATTTGACTCCAGCATGGTATATTTGTAGTAAATTTACACCATAGTATTTTAGGGTTAAAACAGAATTCCAGGCGTTTATATCACAACCAGACTAACCTTGTGTGGTCAACATAACCCGGTTACGTGACTGATAAAACCTACCCTACTACATCAACTGAGTTTTTGCAACCGCCTGCTATATCCTTGTGGCGATATACATACAGAAGCTGTGCGGCAGACAGGTGCTGCTGACCGAGCGATGATTGTTCAGTCTCGTGATGGTAAGGGGAGGGGGTGGACAGGGCAGACCGCCACTTGGCATGCGCCGGGGCGTAAGACCGTCACGTGCAAACCCGCTTAAGGAGTCATTTTCACCCGCGCAACGCTTGCCAACTCGCCATTTCATAACCCAGGTTCCGTAACGCGACCTCCTGGCGCCGTTAGGTCATCGCGCGCGCTGATTGCGTGCACGCACCTCGCGACAGCCTGAGCCTACAACCGACTTCCTGTGACAGCAATTCGCTAAGACTAAGATCCTTATATAGCTGGCACATGATCATCGTTGCAGCGTGTTATGAGAAAGTTCTTTTTTTAAATAAACACTTCTAAACGTACTATACGTTTGTTCGATATCTCTACCTCTTCCGATGAACAGAAAACAAATTGGAATGTAGTTACGCAGAAGGGAACCAAACCCCAAAATAATTAATTTTGAGATAATCAAATCAAGTAGAATAACAAGGTAAGGCGCATGTACTAGAAAAAGGACAAGTATCAAATAATAATATTCGCAAACAATTAGACGCCAGAAAAAAAAACGGTTTCTGCTTTTTCCCCCCTGTATTTTTTGAGATTTTCTAAACATTCGAAACATTGCGTTGTGGGTTTTAAAATATTTTGTTACATAGCTCATAGTACGTAAATTCACAGTGAATTATTTCATTTAATTGGGTCATTTGGTTTTCAATATTCGCATGGCAGCAGAACCTGAAAATTTTGACTTTGATGTGCCGTTATGAGGAAACTATGTGAGCTAAAATTGCTTCGTAAGGGAAAACTGTACTCACAAGTATTGTCTACAAAACTAACATTATTTCATATAAATATAAAATTATGATTTTATCGCACTTGAACACCCTTAAGGTGAAGACAACGAGTGTTGCTGATTTATGAATAACACACCGGAGAATAGATACGTGCGAAGGTAAAACAAATATATACTGATATTTAGGCACAGCGCTCCAGTGTTGATTCATAGTAACGACCCTGGGGGTATTTTAATGGGAGGCAAACGGGGCGCCTGCTCCCTTAATCTCAAATTCTAAATGTAAGTAATAAGAGCTCAAAATTTTGGAAGTATTTTATCTTCGTGTCGAGTGTCGTTGAAACTTCAGAGTTTTTATATTCGTAATAGAAAACTGTAAAGATGACCGCAGGTTTGTGAGACATCGGTCTAAACATATTTCATTGTGCCCCCTCCATTTGAACGGGTTCTAAATTCGGCCTTGCTAAAGACTAAGGCAAGATCTATAGGTGGGTAGGGAGTCCCTTTTCCATAGTGCATGTTGACTAAATAATATTACTTCAAGGCTACTCATATTGAGTGGTGTACGAAACAAAATTTGATAGGAGTTTTTAAGATTTCCTTTACCCTCTATTACGGTTTGTAGACTGTCTGTCTAACGTTGCCCATTTATCTTCCCAGTGCTTTGGTTTGATTATCAAGCCATATGAGTGATATTGAACTAGTGCATTTAGTTGTGACTTTCAAAGGAACGTAGCAATGAAATTATTTAAGTGCAAATTAAATATTATCACATAAAATTTTGTTAAATTTAAAAAAACATCGTGAATCACCTCGTGGATCTCGCGTGAATATAAATGGTGTACAGATGCGAACCATTGAAAACCAACGTTTTTTTAATTACTGTCCCTGCCCAGGCATTCGAACGTTGTACAAAGGTTTTGCCGATGAATGATTATTTGAAAACTGCTCAACGTTCGAGGGTAATGTATCCTTAGAAATATCAGTGGAAGAACGTTACAGCAGAAAAAGGCGAAACAATATGTTTTTTATTTGCGATCCCCTGTAGTCATGGAAATATTACGTGCTCAAAACAACATTTTCTTTTCTTTAATATTTTGCTGTAAATATCAGGTCATCACTGAATGTAAAAAAAAACCTTAATCAGCTTCAAGACTACTTGCCATTTCAGTCGCCCGTCCCGCTGCGTACACTTGGTATAGGCATCATTCGCGCTAATAACATGTGAATGTGATGGCTTCGCAAAGCCAAAATTTTATTAGTGAAGCTGAGGCCTAGTTAATATCAACAGTTTCACCAAAATAAAATGGTATGAGATACGCTTTAGCATAGCCAATTTCAACAATAAGTTTATATACTTTTGAATGAATTGATTACAAGTAAACAACAAACAAAAATAATATTTGCCATCCATTTGCCATGATGATATAACCTTGAAAATATAATCTGTGATATTTTTTTTAATTGCAAATTAGTTGTAACTGCGTTATTTGCACGTATTACGTTACTTTTAATTACTGCAGTAGTAATGAAAATTTTGGAATTTGGTTACATTTCAGTATAATTTAAAATTCATCCCTAACTATTAAGATTTATTTTTCTAAAACTGAGTGCACGTTAATGTACATTCTAATAATTTATGTATTAACATATCAATGTGTTCTTACGAATGTTAAGCGCGTGGCAATCGTCAATTTTCCTATAAGTTAATATACCTATGTGAGTTAATTATCAAATATTTGGGAGTACAGCCGAAATACACAGTTGTTTTTATTTGGAAGAATTTTCTTGTGGCTTGTAAGATTGATAAGTCACCGGAAAAATTGCAAGAATAAAGCATGATGAAAATTTGTTGTCGTGAGTGTGTCGCGCTGAAGAACAAGTTCTTTTCCCGTCTCCCTCCCCCCATCAATACCTTACTCTTCAACCGTTCCTCCGCTTCAATCAGCAGTAAAACAATATAAAGCTTATTGGTTGTATGTGCGAGGAGAATCCGTAATATCGCCGGGGTAAAAGGTGTAAAAGGACAGAGGCGCTCGGCATGCAGGACTATGGTTTGCCGAGCTGGAATAGGTTGGTTAGGGGGAGAGGGGTAGTGGAAAAGGAAGGGGGGTAGGTAACCACCGTACAGACAAGATGGTTGCGGGGGGAGGGAGATAACAGTTTTATGGCCGTGTACCGGACTCGCAACTCGCAATTAAACATGTGTCGATCGCGCCTGCTCGAGGAGTCCTTACAACGGGACGCGAGGGGGATGCATGATCGCGCCAACACATCAGATACCTCCCCTATCAGCTCTCCCCCTCCACACACTTTGCCTTCCAGGAGAGGCAGGAAATCAATCGTTCCTCTGACGATGCTGAGACGAGAAGCTACTCTGCTCCAAGGACCGAGGCAAATATTTATCACAACTGCTCTATTAAAAAGAATCTTTGCGAATGTTATCACGGGAGAAAAATACACTATGAACAAGTAAGTTGAATCTTGACAACTAACAAAAAAAAACTTTTTTAGACCTGTCTTCTGTTTTTTCCCTTGATGTAGACAGGCAAAATTACTGTTTGGAAACACACGTTTTGTTTTTGTCCAGGTGTGTAGGTGCTGTAATTAAAAGCAACCATTCATTGATGAATACATTTAAAAACATATTTCACGTCACTGAGAGTGCAGCTTCGTGGTGTAAAAAAAAATCAGTTTCACAAAAGTTGTGTTTGGTTCGAAAGATTCCTGCTAGTTTGCAAGAGGTAAAAAAATATCAATGTGTCACATAAATAATCACCCGCCATTGGAAAAACTGCCCCATAGTATGGCCAATTAATTAGTTTAAACCAGTATTTTAAATTAACAAACGTCGATGGAGTAAATGTGAAAACATAACGCAATGCACGAGATTCACACAATGTTAAATCAGATATAAGGTAGAAATTAGGGTGTCAGTAAATAATTCAATGTAACTATATTGAAATAAAATATTACGCAATTTTTTTAAAATTATTTTAATGAATTTTAAATGTAATGTGTTTAATTTGTGAGGACAAAATGACAGGTTATTAATATAAGTGGTAATAGTCAGTTAATTCATTTAGGATAAATTTACATTATCGAAATGGAAAGTAATGATAAAAGAATTACATCACCAGACACTCTTATGTAGCTGATGCTTCATATTCACAGCGGCCGCTTTTATGTAGCGATTAGTGCATTCACATCCCATCATAGTGAACTGGGTGTAATACCTGAATAGCCTAACAGGCATATTTTCCGTGTGTGGGAATTGTTACTAATACATGATGACGGCCAAGGCGGGGGGGGGGGGGTTCGTTTACCCCTGTTTTCCATTCCAGCACAACTTCATGCTCACATTATTCACCATAATGGGGGGTGAATGTAATGGTCTTACGGCCCCCTAACAACGAGGTATTAGGAGTCAATGAGGATGACATGAGGTGTAGTACAGCACAACAAACACGCCCGGACCCAGGCACGAATCGGGAACTCCTCGCGCCACAGACCGACGCTTTACAGACTGCGCTACGTGGGCCGAGACCTTCATCGGTTTACAATACATCATCATTGTTAAGAGCTGCACAAATCGCTCCAGTACATTCCTTTCCTTCGGACCAAGACCTTGCATTGTTTCTCGACTAGAAGAATCGTGTTTGTTAGGGTGTCATATGATTTGCTGCAAGACATGTTGGTGATTGTACACAACTGTACACACTAGGCGTACCGCATTTTAGAAAAGTCTGTATGAAAAAGTGTGGTATTGTTAATAAAATGCAGAAAATCTGCCTGTGAGACTATTCAGAAATTATACCCAGTTTGCAATGATGAGAGGCTAGTGCACTATCCTCTACATAAGAGCGGCCGCTGTGAATATGAAACAGCAACTATATAAGAGTGTCTGGTGATGTAATTCCTTTACTTTTACTTTCCATTTCAGTAATATCAATTTTGTTTAATGAAACAACTGGCTATTATCAACTTTATTAATATAATTTCATTTAATTCTCACAAATTAAATATATTACTTAAAAAATACATTTTAGTAATTTCAAACTTTGTGTAATTATTTTATTTCAATAAAAATACATTTAATTATTTACTGACATCCTAATTTAAACCTTAAAGACTGTTTTACAGTGTGTGAATCTTGTGCACTACTTATGTTTTCATATTTACTGCATCGACGCTTGTTAATTTAAAATACTGGTTTTAACTAATTATTTGGTCATACTACGGGACAGTTTTCCCGGAACAACCTGTCTGTATATAAGAATGGTCCTAAAATTCTTTTACAAACTTTGGGGGTAGGTTCCTTACACCAAAATCAGAAAAAAGTTCATTTATACATATGTCCGGAAACCATTCGTTTTTGAGTTATTATTGAAAGTTTAGTTCAGTGTGTTGCAAGGTAATTAGTTTTGTAAACAGTCATTGAATAATGTCATTGATTGTAGATGCCCTGATTTCTATCTTCTTAGTATTGGTGAAAGTGTCGTAAACTCATTTGTATTCATTATGGAGATATGTTACCAAGAAAACTTGTTTACATTTGTGAATGATCTGTTCGTGACACTTGACTGGTGTTTTGCAGTTGTAACCATGGCAGGATGACCATTTCGCGAGCAGGCTGATGATTTACACAGAATGTTGAAAAATTCCGTGTCAATATTCTAGGGAAACAATCCTCACGTGTAAAGTAACAAAAAGTTTTATGTGAACATAGTTGGCAATATATGACGTATGGTTGATAGGGCGCTGGTAGGATCATGTTACTGTAGGGCATCATTACAGCAGTACATAACATGTTATTATGCCAAACACTACGCCACTAACACACAGATAGTAGGAACAACTGTGACACAGTAACATGATCTTGCCAGCGCGCTATCAACCATACGTCTTGTATGCCAACTGTAGCGCAGAAACGGCGCGTTTTTGGACCTATGTTCTTCTAACACTTTTTGTTCCTCCACGCGCGAGGATTGTTTTCCTAGAATATTGTCATGGAATTCTCAACATTCTTTATATACTGTCGCGTGAATTGTAATGGACGTGAGGCTGCACGGTTGTATCAGATGGCATTTCCTGACCACAATCAGCCTAAGTCACTTGCTGCTCCTTTTGGGCGTGCTGCGGAGACAGGCTTGTTAGCATCACAGCATGTCAATCGAGGATGGCCAAGAGACGTTAGTACGCCTGACCAGGAACGTATTTCACAGGTTGTAATCAGCACATGACATGCGGCTCAAGTATGACACTTTCATCAATGCTAAGAGGATAGAAATTAGAGCATCTGCAATCAATCACATTATTCAATGACCGTTTACAAAACTAATTACCTAGCAACTCATTGAACTAAACTTCCATTGATTACTCAAAAAACTAATGGATTTCGGACATATTTTTTCTTGTTTTGGCGTAAGGAACTTACCCCGAAGTTTGTAAAAGTATTTTGGAAACAACACACACACATATATATTTATACACATATATATGTATACACATATATATATACATATATATATACACACACACACACGTAAATATTATTTCGAGAGAAGGTTTTGCTATTGATTTTACTCTAACTACCCAACTCGCCACTAGATTTTAGTAAAAACCATCTTGGCCCTGCAGTGTTATCAACTCCTATACCTAGCTACCTACTAGGGCATATGGGTAGAGATGATGGCTGATCGTGGGAAAACTTGACTTCAACGCACGTTCTTCTTATCAGAAGATTAATGGCTTTCGTATGTACGTGGAGCTGTTACCCTATTTGACTGAGCCAAAAACAATTCAACTATTGTAATATTACATGTCTGTTACTGGTCTGCATACAGATATGTTGTATCAAACGTACATCAGCCAGTCATATATGTTGCAAGAAACTACTGCCTTTTCAAAGGTATGTTGGCACAAAACATTTTCGTGATATTGCATCATCTCTACACATGGTTAATGCACCCAACACCTCAATCCCTACCCAACGCAATTTAACCAACATTCTTTTTTGTACATACTGTGGCATGAAATGTCTACCGGGTTCTGCTATCGGTTATACTGATTGAGATTTATCAGATATCCTCTCGTTATATGTAAATGTAAAGGCATGTCAATGTGTCTACGTAACTGTATTTACCTGCTACGAAGAGTGAAAAAAATGATGAATAAATATATTTTAATTTAATTCATTGCTAACATTGTAAATTTCAAAATTATGGACAAAATTTGGTGTTCATAGTTTTGTCAGAACGGCATGTCAAAGTCAAAGTTCGTATGTTACTGCATGATACAAATAAAGAAAAGAAACTAAATGTATTTATTGAAATCAGAAAATTTAAACTGAAGTTAGATGTAATTTGCTTACATGTTAAAATTCACAAAATTGAAAAATAATATGAGTGTCAAGTAACTTAACATTATGAAAATTAACACTGCTTCGTTCGAATATAAAATCATGCATTTTTCTTACTTGAACTGCGATTAGGTAAACAGATAAGCTCCTTGCGTCATATTTTGTTTCATTAGGAAGAAATTTACATAAAATTCTGCACGACGAGTGCTGTGGGCTGCAAATCGAGAAGCTAGACGAATTGTGGTTGGTCGGGCGTGTGGCTCCCAGTAAACGCCGGAAGTTGGGGACGTAGGTGTGACGTACTGTCTTAGTCATACTTGTTACGAAAGGGAGAGTGCAGGTCTGTGTGAGGTGCCGCCCCACCCTCCTGTCTCTTAACAAAACCCACCTGATTTCCCTCCCACTCCACCCGGTCAGAACAAAGAGGCGGGGGGTCGCTCCGCCCCTTGACCGGAGATCTGTTCTTCAGTGCTGCGTGGGGCCGTCTCCTCTGGGTCCACAATGGGAGACTTGTCTTCACCGAGGAGATGATAATCGTCCTGATGGATGCTAATTAGGCCCCGCGACACAATGCGACGCGCGAGCGGCTGAGTTACGAGTCGGAGGGGTTGGCTGCGGAAGATCGAAGAAGGGGGAGGAAGAATGGGTAAGGGAGGTCCCGACGGGTAATGGTATCAACTCTGCTGGAGGCCATTCTTCTGGGCTGAATAATTGAGTCCTGCTACCTTCGCGCCCGCCCATTCGCGTCGACCACGGGGGGAGACGTGTTCATCGGACGGGCAGGGGAGTGGGGGATGAATAGCAGGACCAGCCGTCAGTTGCCGTCGCCAAGTCTTGCTTTTGTTCGCCCGCGATAAATCAGACGCCCTCTATGAATTTGTTTGTATAATTTCTCCCGTCAAATAACCACATGCACTGACTTAACTGCGTGACCAAACTTTTTCCGCTTATATGTCAGCCCACCAGTAAACATTATAAGGGTTTTGGCGTTGACAAAATAGCGTAACTTGACTTCAGTATAAAAATGTTCTCTGCAATAATTGACAATCCCATCAAAATAATGAAAACATTTATTGTAGTAATCAGGATTCTTTGGAAAACTGGAAAAGAAAACATTTTCCTTTGTAGACGATAAGACAATGAAACGTGATGATCAAAAAATTCCGCACAAACTTGAGATGTTAAGAGTGCGTGGTAGATAAATAAACGCTGAAAACATCAATTGATTTCTACGCTTTTTTCAAAGCCAATATGGATAAAATACTCAATGACAATCCTAGATAATGGTATTTGCCAACTTTATGAGTAAATATTTATCCAGAATTACTAATTCGATATGCGTGATCTCTTGCGCCGCAGTTAAATGCACGAGATCCCGGCTTCAGAGATTGTGCCTCAGTAGTTGGTAACACTGGAAACAATTTTGTTTGAAACGTTGGCTAAAACTGTTGTCTAGGATTGCTATTGGGTAATTTTCGCAAATAGGCTTCAAGAAACCTACAGATATAGATTAATCCTTTTAGCATTGACTTATGTACCACGCCCTCTTAACATAGGGGCCTATTTAAATATTACTTACATGAATGTAATTTACGAGAGTAGAGGTGGTTAATTATTCTTAGTTAAAAGTTGTGATGATTCAGACGGTGTCCTAGAATATGCGCTCGTTGTTGATGTCTGAGAGTAATTCCGCCTATAACGTTGCGTAGCTTCTATAATCGTCAATCGAATGTTGTTTGTTTCTTGGTGAGTTTGCTCACTCAAATAACCGCTGACTTTTGGAGAATATTCCTTTAAAACTTTTAACTTGAACTTATGAGAAGGGAACGTCTGGAGTCGTCAAATCGGGTGAACGGTGGGCCAAAGTATATCATCATTTCTGCTGATAATATGACTAGGAAATGCGATGCTATGCAAACAAAATCGATTGATTCTGTAGCAGCATGGCTTGTTGTACCATCCTGTTGGAAGAGTGTTTCTGCATCTGAATCATAAGCATCGAGTTCAAGCTCAGCAAATGTTACTAAAACTTCCAACTGTCTACACACATAAACGTCATGCCCTACTTTCATAATCCCCACCACTGCAGTCTGTCAGTCCTGAAATCTCCTCCTTTCGCTGCCTACCCAGCATGTTATTAAAAAACAAACTCGTTATATTTGTTATGAACTCGTATTTTTTGGCCATCAAAATTGAACTATCAGAAAAAAGTACTTTTTCCAAAATTGTACGTAAACATTTAACTAGAGCGAAGCGGTTATGTTGAATTACTCATGAATCGTAATTAAGTAGCAAACTCAGATTCACGTTTCAGAGAGTATGTTACATGCCTGCATAACTCAGCAAATATCTTCCGCTTGCTTCACCCATCAGGTGTCCACGACTGCGAGAAATCGGCAGTCGACACCCCTGGAAGCGGAACCTGGGAAGTCTTGGTGAGAGGCGAATCTGATAAGAGGACAACTGCACCGAAAAGAAACTATAGTTATGTAAAAATAACAACAGACGTCAGGGTTTAGTTGCATGTACCGTTTGGAGTATTGTTATAACATTATGAAATAGAGATCGAATAATAGTTAAATTAAATTTATGTTTTCTATACAGAAACAAATCTTTCAGAATTTGTAATTAAGTGCTCTAAGAACAATAATTCAAATAATCCTGGAACCAAATCTGATTGTTTGCAACAATTTTTCAATAGATGTGTTATAATTATAACAATATAGAAAAGGAATGTTTTCTCATTGCGTTTTTAGTTTCTGTATATACTACTGACTTACAAAAACCAGGGGCCCAGAAAGACGATTTTTTGTTCGTTTACATACAACGACGCGTCTTCTAACCAGAGCCCGTTATAATATATTGACAACTTCAAATTTTATGTGAGTAAATGCATCATAATTCGCCGTTCTTCCGCACAAGTTTTATTCTATAGGCCCGATCGCCTGAACCTGATAAGAGAAGATAGATAAAAAACACCGTGGATGACCAGTGGCCTGATGAAGAACGTTCAGCTATCATAGCAGTCGTAAGGAACAAATTTTATAGCTAAACTGAACCGGCATAGTTGTGAATCTCACATGGACACTTTGATGATTGCTGAATGTGTATTGTGGTCAATATTATGGGTTGTATATTTGTACCAATCTAAGTAAATATTTCACAGAGAAACTGTGTCGTTCATATGAGTGGGTAGTTCACTACCAAACGTTGGTGACCTTGAGAGCAGTTAGAACCACACGATTTCTGTGCAATGTTTGTCCTCTCTACAGGACACTGTGCTTGAAAAAGATAAAAGTTCTTAGTGATTTTTAACTGGTTTGATACTAAAGGCAGAAAAATGTAAATAATAGGAGTGTAGTGGTGATGAATTTTAATTCGAAATGGCATCGTTTATTTCTTCTAAGTAGGTAATACGTAACTACTTCACTCAGAACAAGTATTGACTCAATATGTTTTCCTCATTAGGAATCGAGTCCTGATAGCATAGGCGTGAAGCGAGCTTCGTAGCCGCTGTGCAAATCGAGACCTCTTAAATGTGTCGTATTTTAGTGCACAGTGTTGTAGATTCAGTTTTGGGGAACATCTTTCGTTTGATGTCGTAGAAGTATATTCTGTTTTGTATATTTTCATTAAATGTTGCCAGTTATTTGAGCATCATTTACTGTCAGTATTCGTAAGCCACAACGTGAGAAAAAATTCACTGTACATACGAGATTGTGCTTGGCCATATACAGGGGACGTGGCGAGTCTTACTACCTCTCTTGCCCACTGTCGGGCATTAGGCAGGGGTGTTTCTTCTCTTCTCGATGACGTCATGGGCTGATTGAAGGGCGAGAAACGGTCGTCACAAATAAGCCATCCTCGAAGAGTATGCGCATAGGTTAAGATCGAAAGTTAACTTAAAGAGCGCGGTCTACAACAATTTTAATCACCGTGATTTTATATTTCATTTGTACGAGATAATTTTTTTCTTGTTTTAGATACAAAATGTGACTAAATTTTGCTCGTATGAAATTTTTTATCTCTTATAGTTTTTGCATAATGACTCGTTAATGTCAAAATTTCCATGTTACCGTTTTAAAGACGACACTAAAACTAACTGACATACAAAACTGAAAAAACTCGCAGTGGATAACCATGTTGCAGACTACGATTTCTCGTACATAAGTACGAAAATATTTTTTTTTTGTATTTAAATAAAAATGCTGGAATATAAAATTTTAAAATTAAATATTTATGGTGAAAAGTATTTTATTTTGTGGTGTAATATAGGTGAACTTGTATTCTGCAACATTGTTATTCAGTGTGATTATTTTTCAGTTTATGAGTGAGTTGGTTTTAGTGTCCTTAGACCGTAACATACAATTTTTTTATCTTAACGAGTCCGTACGCAAAAACTATGCGAGATGAAATAATTTTGTAAGAACAAATTAAGTCACACGTAGTGTCTAAAATAAGAAAATAACATCACTGATACGAATATAAAAAAACATGGTGATTAAAATTTCTGTATCCGTGCTGTTAACACTTGAAAACGTCGGTCTACAGTGAGCGGCATTCCGTCTCATCCCCGAACTGTCAGAATGTTTTTGGCGTCGTAACTGTCGGCTATAAGCTTGCGGAAGATGATGGGAGATTGATTGTGGCGTTTTGTCTGTCCGTGTAAGTGGCAGACTTAGAGGAGCAGGCGATGTTGGCGAAGCCTATGGCAGTGACGACGAGGAGCGACGCGGGATCAGTTCATTGAGTGGCGATAAGGTGCAAGTGTGTACAGCAGCGGAACATTTGGGGCGTGCTTGGACGGTGAATTTGCGTGTAAGAGACAGTCTACCTAGTTAGTATATTGCTGTAAATAGTGAGATAGTTCTTGAGAGAGACTTGTTTAGTCAGAGGACGAGTTCTTGAAAGGGACTTGTGTAGTCAGAGGACGAGTTCTTGAAAGGGACTTGTGTAGTCAGAGGACGGTTTGGCTTGAGAGAGAGAGAGGCATATATTAAATGTATACTTAGAGTAGAAATGTTTGATTTTAGGAAGATTACCTGTAAATAATATCTCTAATTACTGATCTACATAGTGTGATTGGCATCATGATAATTAAAGTATAGTTGAACAATGTTGTGCATAAAGGAACCAAGGGCCATTTTTATATTATTGTAAAGTTATTATTATTGTGAAGTTAGTAGCAAATTCATGCAATTTAAAACTTACATGTTCATTCATGGAATTCTGTTCAGTACGACTGCCATGTGTGAAACTGTAATCAAATGTTACACTTTAACTTTGAATCTAGATTTATTCAGTTGGATCACAACGAAACTTGGTTTATTTGTGCATAAAATTGTTCTATTGTTGTAGAATATTTTATAAGAGTGTTCGTAATTAAGAAATTTAAATTTTATATATAACGTTTTGAACCATAAATACCGATCGGTTCTTGCAGTGCCGATTACATACATTTTAAAAATAATTCTGTAGAACGGGCTTATGTTGTCTGATCTTAGAAACAAACTTTTTAAATTAAATTGACTCGAACATGTACAACACACTTACACACTGAGAGAATGGTTAAGTTAAATTAAAACGAAGGTTTCTCTGGCAACTCAAAACATTTCTTTATACATGATGGAAAAAAAATATTCATGTTTGCTAAAACAAAACTGCTTTGCTCTCATTTCGTGAGCCAAGTGTAATATTCGGCTAGTACAACAAAATATTTTCTTGCCATTAGTAAGTATGTTGTAGAGCTGTATTGAAGCCGATTCACAGCTTAGATGAAGGTTGGTTATTTATTTACACGTTCTAAAAGTCATATGGCTCACAAAATGCGTAAACTTAACGCAGACGTTTCAACAAAGTGTACACATTATTTTATTAACTTTCGAAATTGTTATATAGTAATAATTTGTGGCATAATGAAGCATCATTAAAAATTTTGCATGTAAAAAACTACGTTGGTATTTATCACATAAACTGAAAAATATCACTCTCGAGGTGTGACTACAAACAACAGCGCACACCATTGGTGTCGCGTGGAGTGTCCCAAGGTGTGCGGTGCCTAGCAATGACTATACGCAACACTGAGTTGTCTGAAGAACCATTTGACTTTTATGGTCAGGAACACTCCACAGCCAGTAGCGTACAAGAGGCAAGGTACGAATTATCCTATAATTAGAGCCGGTGATTTTTGGTGAAAAGAATTCTGCAACAACTTGTTTATATGCCTTGCGTGTACACCTGCAACTCTGGTGCGTGGTTATTGGTAGAATGTAATAGGACAGAGGCGTGGCTCATTTGACTGTACCAACCAGAACAATATTACCGCGACATCACATGTCCGTGATTTGCGGGTAGGACCCCGAGACGCCGAAAGTAACAACTTCCAATCACTGACCATGAGGCAGACAAACAAGTGTTCACATAAGTCATTGAAACAAAATGTCGCGGAATTGTTTTCACCAAAAATCTCTGACTCTACCTATAATATATACACCTGGGTCTCTGCAACAACACAACTGCTCAAAGCGTATAGTCGCTGCTAATACCGCACACCTTGGAGCACAGCCACGCTACGACACTGGCGCACACAGTTACAAAGATTTGGTTGGTGCAAGAAAATGTACAATCGTGTACTTGCAAAAAAATAATACGTCTGTGTCAGTTTTTTGTCAGGTTTAAGGCCTTTGGTTTAATCAACAAACTCAGGTATTTTGATTTTGGTATTTCGTTATGGTAATAACACTGTAAAAAAAGTGGTAATTTTACACGAAAGTACGTGGCAGCACAATCTCCATACATGTACATGTATTTTTACACGTACATATGTACATGCATTTTTACCATCTGTTTTGCGTATTATTACAAATACCACGTTAGTGTAATTTTAACATACTTGCTGGGTTCTTTTATCAACAACCAAGTTAAATTACACGTATTCAGTACATGTTATTTTACTATATTTGTTGCCATATTCAACAACACAGTAGTAAATTAACATGACCATCGTCAGGGTAATTTTACCATACTAGTTGGTAATTTATACTTACCACAGTGTTGAATAACATGTACTCTGTACATGAAATATTACTATACCAGTCTGTTATTTATACTTACTGCCCAGTTAAATAGCATGTACACTGTACATGTAATGCTACCACACTTGTTTGTAATTTTCACTTACCAACATGTTTAATTAAATGTACTCTGTACACGTTATTTTGCCATACGAGTCTGTAATTTTTATTTACTACCATGTTAAATAACACGTACTCTGTACATGTAATGTTACTACACTTGTCTGTAATTTTAATGTATCAACAGGTTTAATTACATGTACTCTGCACATGTTATATTTCCATACCAGTCTGTAATTTTTATTAACCACCATGTGAAATAACACGTACTCTGTACATGTAATGTTACCACACTTTAATTTTGGTATTTCGTTATGGTAACATATACTTGTTAGCTCACGTTATTTTGCCGTATTCAAACAAATACAATCTAAAGAAATATTTTGGATTTACGCCATTGCAGCAAATGGTGTCTTAAAACTGGCAAACAAATATAATCATATACAATTCAACAAGGAATTCAGTTAGTGATATATAAGAAATCAACACAAACGAGCATCCAAGTACTTTGTACGTTACTGACTGAATTCCTTGTGGAACTGTAAATGTTAACTTTTTTTTTTTGGCATTTGTAAACATAGTTCTTTTGTTTGTTTACTTGTCTGTTTCTTTGTGTGTATTCTCTGGTTTTCTGTGACACACCATTTGCTGCAATGGCGTAAGTCCAAAATATTTCTTTAGTTTGTAACTTGCCCAATTGCAAGACTCGTTCAAAAATAACACTCAAAGAAATACTTGGCAAATAAAACTTTCATTTGCATTTAATATGCAATGATGTGGAAAGCAGCAGTGGTCTCCTTATACATCTCCAGGGGATGGAAATAAAGTTTCCCGCTTTGGGAAGGGGTGCTACATCTTATGATCAGGTGCGGCGAGCGTGTTTGTCCCGGCTGTCCGACGAGGTGAGGTGATCATTAGGCGAGCCCAGGGCTTGTCTCACGCGATGTGAGGTATTACCAAGCGTCTCTCCAGACTCTCATCTCCACCCCTCCTCACGTACACCCCCTCCACCATCACCACGACAACAACCACGAGTGTCAGCGTGATGTACGACGAAGCGCGTCTCCCAGGCGTCCCGCGACCCCGGCGCCGGTTATAATGAGCCGCGCGTGTGAAATATCGCCACACTGACCCCCTTCGCTCTCGGCTGCACTTCCCCGGGGAAACTTTGCGTGCGCCACACAAAATATAATAATGCTGTTGATCAACTTCCACCGGCCTCGCTCACGGCCGCTCCTATACCTCGCCTTTGGGTCAAGCTCATTAACCCTATAGCGTATGGGATCTTCTCCCCTGCCTCCTCTGAAATCCAGGAGTCATAGACTGGTCGCGGCGCGAATGTCCGTCGTTCCTGTACATTCCCTTTGACCTCTTCACATAAATACTTCCCTAGTAAAGAACGCGCGGGTTACTATGACCTTGTGGGGTAACTTTGTCCACTCAAAATTACGGTATTTATGTCATCTAGTGAAGAATTTTTAAACGTTAACTATACGGGTGAAAGGAATATTTTTAAACACGCGTCTCCAATTATATATTTATTTACTAAAAGTTCACAAAATTAATATTTTGAATGTTTAAAATAACCCCGAAAATGATCAAAGTAACTTCGCTTCACGCTATTGGACAGGTACGTTTGTAAGGAGGGCAATATCCTCATCCACCAACGAGGTTATTAGATTCGTTACCGGTGACTCATGTATACGGTAAACAAGGAATAATTTGGCCATGGCCTGTAGTTGGAACTGTCGCGTGCAGTAATTTCTGAAAATTATAGAAAATGTAAATCATGTCGGTCAGACCGAAATCCGAACCTTGATTCTGACGAATGTCATAGCAGTATAAAGAACGTTTTACAAGAATTCAACTTGACACGCTACCTTCTGCTTGCAAGTAGTCTCTCGAACATCTTGACTAGCTACGTTTCAGTTTTGTAAACTTATGGTTGGTTCACAATATTAAGAAACATAAGCATAGAACATTCCCCGCGGGGTCGATCGCATGTGGGATTCGTGCCGTACGATGCCGCTAGTAGGTCGGTTTTCTCGGGTATTTCCCGTTTCCCCCAACCGTTCATTCCGGCACTACTCCATACTCACATCATTTCAATTCTCACAAGCGCTAAAGACCTTGGTGTTGAGTGCTGACCGAAACCTCCTCACTTCACTTCCTTAACAGAGTCTGTGGACAACTGACTCATCTAATGGTTTTCCCCTTCTTAAGTGTAATGGGCTTGTGACCGGTGAAACGTAAATAAAATTAACATTAGGATTCTAAGTAGAGATAAATTATCGCTCCGTGACGTCATTCGGTAGAAATGTGGGGAGTGTACGTCAACGTGCCTCGTTACATTCTAAAAAAAAAAAAAAAGTTTGTAAATTGGTCACACGTTTATATAGGAGCGCTAAGAAAGTAGGTATTGTAGAATTGTTTCCCAGATATCCTTTGTAGTGCTCTTAAACTTTTTATAAAACAGTCAAATGTATACTGAAGTTACCAGACTTGTATTATAACAACTGTAAAAGTTTGCATATTTTCAAAACGAAGTATGGTAACTGTCCCATACTGCGCTTAGGTTAATTACTTACTTAACATTTTAGGAAGTGTTTTGCAGCAGTGTAGGTACGTTTCGGTGGGGCGTTCCATGATTTGTACCGAAGCAAGTCCTGCCAACTGAAAGCATTGAATGCGGCCAAATATACCACCGTCACTGGCATAGGAAGAAAGATGGTCGTCAAAAATGTGTCTGCCAATTGAGAGGTATATGCCGTTCACGATAAAGAGAGCACTGCATAAAGTTTTCTTTCGGCCGTTTTGCAGTTATCTTTACTATTTTTAATATTAGAACTTCCATGTAACTAAACACCAGTGTAAATGTTTCAACACTCTAAAAAGGTAACGCCTACTGACCCAATTGATATTTTTAATTAATTACAAGTTCTGCTGAGTGCTCAGTTTAAAGTGAACAGCCTATAACTGATTTGTAGAGCCACAAGTTGGAGCGAAAATATATTTGTACCAATTGGTTTCAATGCCTTTCATACAAATCAGCAGCTCAGCATCGTGGTCTTTGAGTAGACTCTTAAACTCACACTTGTCTTGGAGTCTACTGACGTATCACAGACGTATTCAAGGACGAATCTAGTCTTTCCCTAGCCCGGGGCAAGATTTGTGATTTGCTCCCCTCTTCTTTCCATCCCCCATTTTCCATCAATCCAATCAACCGACATTAATAAACGTACTGTATCTTGCATAAGTTGTATGACGCTCGCGTGAATAACAGCATAAATTTTTAGTAGAAATACATAAAACCTGTAATTATATATAGTAATAATTGTGATGCAGTCGCACATGTAATAGAGAAGCTTCTTCAAAATAGGTTATATTAAGTGATGCATAGAAACATCCAAGATGGGTAATGGTTGTATGTAAACAAAGTTTTTTAATAATTTAGATGAATTACATTTTACGGTGCGTAGATAAATTACTTTGTACCACCAGCGCTTCCCTTAAACCGGCGCCCGGGGTAGTCTGTCCCCTACCGCCCCCTCCCCAAGATCCGTATAGACATACGATGTCGCAATGGACGACTTTAGGTACACGCCCCCTGACGTCACCGCAGGGGTAAAGTACTGTGGGAAACAAAGCTTGTTTATAAACATGCTGATTTGTTAGTTGGTAACTGCAGAAAGCAAAAATGTTGCGCATTCATAGATTTGCACGCAAGGGTAAAAAAATAGTAGTTTCTACTTCATGGTTAAGATACGCAAATACATAAGATTAATGTTTACTTGAAAAAACGGCAAATTCCAAACAAATAATAAATTTTCTTGATGTACATCTCTTCCGGGACATTTGACGCCAAACAGCTAAGTGAAGGTTATGTTCGGCTGCTGTATCCATGGAGATAGGAATTGTTTCCCACGCCTGACTGAAGCTCCGCCTCTTTTCAAGTCGTCCATTAACTTGCGCTGGTTGTTGTTGTCAAATTGGACACGTGTCTGAGCAAAGACACGCTGTCTATAACCATTATGAGGGCGTGGTACATGATTCAACGCTAAAAGCATTAATCTATAACTGTTGGTATATTGAAGCCAATTTGCGAAAATTGAATAAAAGCAATCCTAAATAATAGGTTTAGCTAACGTTTTAAATAAAATTGTTTCCAGTGTTCACAAACTTCTGAGGCACAATCTCTGACGCCGGAACCTCGTGCATTTAACTGCGGCGCAAGGGATAACGCGTAACGAATTAGTAATTCTGGTAAAATATTTACTCATACGGTTGGCAAATGCCATTATCAAGTATTGTCATTGCGTATTTTATCCAAATTGGCTTCGAAAAAAGCGTTGAAATCAATTGACGTTTTCAGCGTTGATTTATCTACCACGCAATCTTAAGCTGGGCTGCAGATGTGTACGTACGGCAATGGAACAAAATGGTGGACAAACTTGTGGATCTAATGATTGACATTTTGTCGTGCGTGGAAAGCAGTGATGCGACAGTTTCGACGACAGCGACAGGTACACTGACAGTGACACGACGACAGATAGGGCAATTGTTAGCTCAGCTGTCAGAATCTAGGTATGTTTTATAAACCTTATATTTGTACCAGATACATTTCTCTTAGTTTAGACGTAAACTGTGACAACATTTTGCTCTTAGCTATTTTTTTATCACTCATAGTTTTTGCGGAATGACTCGTAAACGTCAAATTTCATGCAATTTACTGTTATATGTACGCCACTAAAACTAACTGACATACCAAAGTGAAAAAAAAAAAAAAAAAATACAGTGAATAGCAATGTTGTCGGCAACATCTCCCATGTAAAAAAATATATATTTATATTGAATAAAAAATTATACTAGAAGTTGAAATTAAAATTTCAACAATTCAAAAATTTTTAATATTAAATTTGTTTTGTTCTTATGTAGGAAACGTCTTAGCCTACAACGTTGTTATTCACTGCAAATATTTTAAGTTTAGTGTGTCAGCGGGTTTTGGTGGTGTATATACATAAAACTGTAAAATTCAAATTGTGACGTTTATGACGCATTACGCAAAAACTATGAGAGATAAAACAGTTTCATAACGGCAAAATTTTAGTCTCAAAATATATCTAAAATAAGAAAAAAGAGTATCTGGTGCAAATATGAAAATAAAAAATATGACGATGAAAATTGCTATAGACTGTGTTCTTAATGAAGAATGGTGGATGGAGCATAAGAAAATATTATGAATTTACCTCTCAGTTTAAAGGAAAACACGCGGTCAAACAGCAATCCTAGACAAAACACTACACCAACCTCAATTTACACATGCGCTGTGGCGCAATGCACACATGACGTTTAATTCCAAGATAATCTTCTTGTGGCAGAATTATTCCTGAGGCAGCTGGCATAAGGAAAAGCATACAGCTGAGAGTTAATATGATATTACTGCCGCAATTTGAGGAAAGAAGTGTTATATTCGCAACAGTCTGCCTTTGCAGATTAAACTCTCGTGGGCTGCCGCGGTATCTACCGGTGTACACTTGGGGTAAAGTAAAATGATACATACGTTTCAAGCTCGCTGTTTGTTAAATGGAAACTGGACAGCCTAATGTTTTGTTTTGGAGTGTTAATGTTATAAGTAGTATTAAAAGTTCGACTGTATAAAATTAAAGAAAAAATGACGTATTTAATTTACACAAAAACAGTTGACATTTACCACATTCCTGCTTCGTTTAAAACTATTTAGATCCTATAATTATTGCTTGTATACATGCCAAAATGAAATTTAAATCGACTGTTCTTGAGAAGTACACGTAATTAAAATTATTTCAACTATACGAACGAGATAGTTAACACCGATAAAATGCAGTCAGATGCGTATTGAAATCAGCATTAACACATACAGAAATGGTTTTCACTAGAAAAATATAGTGGTGGTAATAATTATTTCTCTATTATTTCCAAATATAACAATTATTCAATGTGAGATATATTAAATATGTCACAAGAATTTCATGCAATCTTTTTTTGCACGAGTTGTCATTTTTCCTATAAGTCAGATTTATCTTTGAGCAAGTACCAAATTTAGAAAAAATTTAATTATTTGATTACGACATTTACGTGATCTGTAGAAGAAAAAAATATACAAGGAAAACATTATTGATGGTTATGTCTGCAAGTTAAACTATATTGAATGTTTATAAAATAGTTATTGTAATTTTTGTTCCCTCTGAATTAATGTAAGAAATAACAGCTACTAATAATGTTATAATGATGGTCTATTCTGAGTTCTGATCGAATTTCGACATTATGTCATCATACCAGATGCCACTGAAATACAGCAGCCAAAAAGAACTGTGAGCTCAGATGATTTACTGATTCCCAAAGGAAGGTAGGTGTCCTTATTCATTTTTTTTTTTTGCCGCCAGACGAGCCACACGTATTTTAATCTGAGGTGGTAATTAAAAACACTCACCGCGCACTCCATAATTCAGCCCCCCTTTTTTTCGACCGTCAGCGGAGACGTCTTTGTTAAGCCGGCACGAAAAGCGAACCTCGTTGGAAGCGCGAGAGACACGTTTCTCGTGTCTGGCACATAAGGCAGAACCACGCGGGGATTGATGGGTTAAGGTAAGGGGAAGCCGAGCAAAATAACGACTTATTGAAAAATATAGTTCGGCCGGTGCTGATGTACGGCGTTGCACGTTCCCCCCTCCGACCAATTAGTCAGGTCCGAGTTTCAGAAATTACCCCAGAGGAATCCTCCCGCGAGCGCGAGAGAACTAATTTAAACTAAACTATAAAACTCTATTAACGACGCCAGTTCCCTCGGGAGGGTAGGCCCGATATGAAATTCTCCTCTGGGTGTCTCGTAAATAATTTCGGAGCTCGGTAAATAACGCGGGTGATAATATCGTTAGCTCGGATCAAGCATTAAATCCTTCCCGCTTGCCTATTTTTTTTTACCCTCGAGCCAACGAGTTGTAAAGGGATGAGTAATTACGCAGGGTACGAAGAACCTCGTGGTCTCACGTATTGGGATCGTGTTTTACGAGTACAATAGGTCGATGACGCAATTCAACCTGTGTTGTGGTTTCCCAGCTAATGTTTATATTTATATAATGTTGAATAAGTGTGTGTGTATGTAGGTGTGCGTGCGTTGGTTGGTATATACCGGAAGTCCCTTATGTGCCTTTAAAGAATGATAGGTCGTGTAAGGGATGGGTAAAGAAGTAATTTGAGATAGGGAACTAACTAGGGGTCGGAGCGGCCTCCTTAAGGGCGTTCAAGTGGGGAAAAATTCATAATTTTATATTTGTATAAAATAGTGTTAGTTTTGTAGACATTACTTAAGAGTACATTAATATCTAACGGAAAAAATTAGCTCATCTAGTTTTCCCGTAATGTCACTTCAAAGTCAAAATTTGCATATTTTTACTTCATACAAGACTTGAAAACCAGTAAATATAATGAAATGGAAAAAAATCTCATCAAAACTACACGTCACTGTCTACGGCTTGAAGCATATACAAACCCATTATAAAATATTTTAGTGTTTAAAATAAATTTCTAAAAGTACCAAACAAAATTTCAAATTTTGAAATTTTTTATTTAACATAAATATTTTTTGTAACGGGTTCTATATGCTACAAGCCATAGACAGTAACACGTAGTTTTGACGTGATTTTTTCCATTTCATTATGTTAACTGGTTTTCAAGTTTTGTATGAAGTAAAAATATGCAAATTTTGACTTTGAAGTGACATTACGGGAAAAATAGATGACCTAATTTTTTCCCGTTAGAAGTATGTGTACTCTCAAGTAATGTGTACAAAACTAACGCTATTTCATACAAATATAAAATTATGTTTTTTTCCCCACTTGAACAACCTTAAGCCCTTAAATCAGGCCCTCCGCCCCTGTAAGGTAGGCAATTCACCGATCGATTGTCTCAATCCCACATGTCTTGACAAAAGTCTGTGCACCATGTGGCGCTGGCGTAATGGATAGTGTAGAGGCACACTATCAGGAGGTCCCGGGTTCGATTCTTGAAGTTGATGTTTGTTTTGTGCGTTATGAGACGGTTACGTGACACAGTCACATGATACAGTTGCGTGCCACAGCTGAGAAGAGAGTGCAGTCGTGCAGTCTCAGAGAACAACAGTCAGGCAGTTAACCAGCTAACCAGTTACCAGTCAGACCTACTACGTTTCGCGATGGCTGATCCTCCGCATGTGTACACTTTTGATGAATATGCCGATATGCACCTGTGCTATGGTGCTTCTAACAGTAATGCGTTGGAAGCAAGAAGAATGTATGCTGAAAGATAGCCAATAGGGTCCTACCAAGTGTCCCTACCATTTTGGCAGTTGACCGGCGTGCGCGGTCTACAGGATCCTTGGCGGTAAGTTGGTTTATTTTGCGCACAACAGTTGATAATGCGGTAGACTAGTGATCTAAGCTGGGGTTTGAATCCCGGCGGTACAAATCGAGGACGCGTACTTTGTCCCATTTGACTAGGTTTGTTTTATTTGTGGTTTTATTTTTAAATGGTTAATTTTTTATTCCGTGATTGGTTGATTTAATGTATTCATGAACAGGTTTATGTATTTATTTATTCATTAATTTATACGTACAATTTATGTATGTATTTGTTTATTTTAGATACGAGGTACTAACGCTGACCTGGACAGACCACGTCAATTTCGGAACAATGTGAGGGATGAAGCCCTGGAAGCAGTACAACAAAACCCTGGAAGTACCCGACGCGTGACGAGACAGCTTGGTTTTTTCAAAAAACACAGTGTAGAGGATTTGGCACGAGCACGGTTTGTACCCGTACCATAAGCAAAAGGTTCAACCTTTGAACCCTAATGACTACTAGCCCCAAGTAAACTTGGCCAATTGGTACCTTGAAAGGCTTGCGCGGCAGGAAGAATTTCCATTGCTCATTCGCTTCTCGGACGAAGCTAAGTTTTCTAGATATAGAATTTTGAACATGAAAAATAATATAGAATGGGCTCATGAAAACCCCTAACACCGTCTATGAAAAGGGGCATCAAGTTCAATTTTCCGTCAACATCTGAATGGGTGTTGTGAGCGATCAATTAATTGGCCCCTACTTTTTACCTCCTTGTTTAAATTCAGATAATGATATTGTGTTATTACGTGAGGTATTACCAGAGTTACTGAAAGATGTAGGCTACCTTTACGAATTCGGCAAAATATGAAATTCCAGCAAGACGGTGCACTTCGTACGCACTGTTAGAAATCATTTAAATCACATGTTTCCGCATCGTTGGATCGGCAGATCGGACAGCGAACGATTTAGCGGTTATAACATGGCCAGCACGGTCACCTGACTTAAATCCTCTCGACTTCTGTCTATTGTCTGGATGAAAGAATTGATTTACAAAACACCAGTCGAGTCAGAGGAGGACCTCATTGCCCGAATACTAGCAGCGGTACTGATAATCCAAGAAACGCCAGAGATTTTCGCGAAAATTCGCGAGTCTATGCGTAAACGATGCGAAGCCCGCGTTCAAGTCAATGGTGCTCAATTCGAACAATTGTTGTAAAGAAATCGAATACCACCTAGGTTTTGTAATCTGCCGGTTGTTCACCTGTGAATTGAATGTTCCACAGATACTGTATTAATACAATATTTGCCATTAACTGCTAGAAGACTACTGTATTGTTTTTTTTGACATGCATTTAATGCGGACAATGCTGTTGCTGTGGTGTGGTTTTAGTTGCCTAGTAAAGTACCTCTATGACTAATTACGTCGGTTTTAAGAGTGTGAATTCTAATACTTATTACTCTACGGCAAAAAATAACCTAAGCGTACCTTGCCTAAGTCACCTCACTTTCTCTTCCAAACCAACGTGATTTAAATATAATATTAGTAACGAAGTGAAACAATTTAACAATACGAAGTGCACAAAGATCGTTTTAATTTACCGCAGACATCAAGCTTAAAGAAACTTACCCCGAAACTAACATCCAAAAATACTTTGCCCCACATCAGATTCAAACTCAGGACCTCCTGATAGAGTTCCTCTTCGCTATCCATTAGACCAGCGCCACATGGTGCACAGACTTTGGCCAAGAGATGCGGGATTGAGAAAAATAAGTGAGGCTTGGGTCGATTGCCTACCTTACAGGGGCGGAGGGCCTGATTTAAGGGCTTAAGGAGGACGCTCCGATCACAAGTTCCCTGTCTCAAATTACTTCTTTACCCATACCCTACACGACCTATCATTCTTTAAATCTACATAAGGGACACCCTGCATATACCAACACACACCTACACACACACTTATTCAATTTCCGTTGTGAGATGCAAATTATTCAAAATTTTCGCCTAACGTTACACTGATTTTACCATTTAAAGCGTTTAAGTAGTTCGCAAAAAGGTGAGCATCTGTGACAACCACCTTGTGCAGAATATTGATTTCAAAATATCATTAATTTTAATTTGAAATGTTAACGTTTGAGTACTGTAGTCTATACACATTGATTGTTACTTCGGTTCCTTTGTTATCTAAACAAAAAGTGGCAGGAAACTACAGTTAACAATTTCCTTGAATTTCCAGATAATTTAATGGAAATGTTTGTTTAATTAACGGAAACATTATTTTGTAACACAGTTTTACATAATTTCAATTCATTAATTAAACGTACGCAAGACTGCGAAAAAAATAAGTACACATTATTGTGCCTGCATCCCAACGAAGTCACAAAAATACGCGAGCTTCCATACGTGGAGCTAGTTGCATTCCGTAAATTAACAAACGCTTCTGGATAATTTTTTACCAGTACTTCTCCGTACAATGGAAATTATTTTTAACAGTGGCACCTAATGTTTGCGAGAGTTTATTTTTAGCATCTATTGTTTGGTATTCATTAGTAACATACTAAAAAATTCCACTTGAATACGGTACCACTTAAAATACTCTCATGTACACCGCTGTAAATTTAACGGAAATAAATCGTTAATAAACGGAAACGGTGTCCTTAAAAATAAAATACGGATATGCCTATAGTAAATATACACTACGGATTCATACGTTATACGTCCATAAGTCTGCGGACACTTGCACGGCAAAAGTCGTAAATTTATGGTTTAGATATTTCTGTAAATATTACCGATGCATTTTAATAACATCACCGGTAAATCTGGAAATCTGTAGAAATGCGATTGTAGCATTATAGACATGTAAGTATGGCTCAGTTCCGTGCGGTGAAACTCTTTTATACGGTAACTTCTGCTGGATTATACAGTAGAAAAGAATAAGTGAAGATATTTTGGTCAGCGCTTAACATCGAGGTCTTTAGCGCTGGCGAGGGGGGATATGATGTGTGTATGGAGCAGCGCCGGAATAAAGGGGCGGGGCAACGGGAGATCCCCGAGAAAACCCGCCGACCAGCGGCATCTTCCGGCACGTTTCCCACATGCGAAAATCCGGTGACCGACCCCGCCGGGAACCGAACTCGGATCGCCTTGGTGGGAGGCGAGATGTCTGACCCCTCGGCCATCGCACTTCTAGATTATAGGAAACAAGTTTCTGTGAATTCACGGAGGTATCTGGAGAAATTTTTACCGGAGACTCCGTAAATCGACGGAGAAAATTTGCACAGTGCATATATTGGAAAAAGTTAGCAAGATTGTCAAAATTGCTCAATTTATCGGGAACTACCTATAGACCAATGTCTCTAATGGTAGCTTAATTTTTGACTAGCAACCTTTCGGAAGAAGCAAGTTTTTTTTTCTATGCGTGTTGACATTTATAATACAATAACGTAGTCGAGCGATGGCAACTGTTTACAATTCACGAATTTATGCCGTCTGCCTTATCGATGCCTGAAACATAAAATAAACTTTAGGGCAAATTTAAAGCCTAAGTTCTATTATTCCAATATGGCGGAATACTGTTCAACGCTCAGATAAGGTAAGTGGACTCTACGTCTCGTCGCTCGGCAGGTCA
This sequence comes from Medauroidea extradentata, assembly GCA_003012365.1. NCBI lineage: Eukaryota > Metazoa > Arthropoda > Insecta > Phasmatodea > Phasmatidae > Medauroidea > Medauroidea extradentata. The sequence goes on along the minus strand of PNEQ01024194.1, from coordinate 3,035 downwards.
TTGAAGACAGAGACATACAACCTGGACATAACGATGGTGGAAGGGAGAGGAAAGTTAAGCTTCGACGTAAAGTACACGGATGCTTACAAACGAGAACTGCAATCGTGATCACAAAAATGCTATCTTAACTTCGAAGCCGTGCAGGTTGCATTCCAAATTACGTTATTTTAAATAAACGGGTGTATTTTAATCTTACTTGAGATTATGTATCTTATTGTAAAAGTTAACACATTTGTGCGGAAATTGGTAGTATGAGACTTTGCATAATCAGGTCTGTGTTTGCTGCTTGGGAGTGTTTTATAGGGATGTATTACTTTGCAAGACAGTTGTGCACATAAATGAGGTCACAAATTTAAACTAAATGTAAGACGTATGTGATATGTTAATGCAAAAAAAATATAGAGAATACTGTATTGACAAATTAAGTGTGTACCTCAATATAGGCTATTTCTATTTTATGTTTACACACTGCGTAGTTATTTAGGGAAGAAAGAGTTTTTAAAGTAAACCAAGTCACTCTTTTCCTTTCCACTGAACACACCTCTTTAGGTAGGCTAGTCGGAGCATAAAAAATTGAAAAGCGATACATTGTACAGGTTTGTGGCTTAAAAAACCTTGGGGGGAAAGGGGGGAGAAGAGAGGTTGGTTCTTTATAAATTTCGTTGCATCTCTCCGAAAGTCGTCCGTCAGTACCTGGTAATTTGCACAACCACGCCAGTAAAAAAAATTAACGAGGGGCCATTACTAACCACGATGCTCAAGCCATCTGTCAGTAGAGTGTAGTTGCAGGTATTCAGAATTATAGTATTTCCTGACTGCTGGAAATAAAAGTATTACATAAAGAACTATACATACCGTAAGACGAGAGTTTACGGAAAAAATTCCATTAGTTATAAATTTTATTTTTGTACTAGATACGGTTTGTTTAGTAGGCGTGTATTGCTACTATTTTTTTGCAGTAATGTAATTTTTCCAGCTTTCGTAGTTTTTGTATAATGGAGCGTCAAAATCCGAATTTGCATAAAAAGGTTTTATAAAAGTAAGAAAAACCAACTTACTTACAGAAATAAAATAATTCTCAGCGAAGCTACGTTAAGACATGCATAAAAAACCGTATTGAAGTTTTTTTTGAATTTCAAAAAATTGCAGAAAATTTTAAATTTTTTATATTAACACTAGTAATTTTTTAAAAAATATAAAACAGATTTATTACAGGTTTTCCACATACCTTGATGTAGCCCGCAACACCGTTATTCAGTGTAAATCGTTTCATTTTGTAAGTCAGTTACGTTTCCTTTCTTGTATAAAACCGTTTAATGCAAATTTGGGATTTGACATGCCACCATACAAAAACTATGAAAGTTCATAACTGTAAAAAAAAGTACATCAATATATGTCTTCAAAACAAACCATACCTCGTTTAAATATAAAAATTATGAAAACAATAAAAAAAATTTCAGGAACACCCTCCCCTCCCCAAGGGGAATCAGTACCTTTCATCTTTTAACTCTTCAATTTATTCTCTAAGTTACATACAATAAGATTCATAAACAATTTCCGTCTGTTATACCACAGCTGTAATCTTCGTAATCTTTGCCTTTCTTAGTGTCTGACTAGTAACTTTCCAGAGGAAGAAAATAATTTTTTTCTGAGGAAGTTCACAGATAGAGTTTGATCAATAGCAAACGAACAATGGTGACTGTAAACAGTGAATGGAGCTTTAATCTTTGCCTTGTAGATGCCTAAAAATAATAGAAAATTTGTAGATGAAACTAAATGCAGGTGATCTATTATTTCATAACTTACGACACTTATTACCCTTACAGGGGAGTGTTAGACAAATTTATTGTATTTTCTATTTTTGAGCCGTAACATTTAGTCGAATTGTACCATCAATATTTTATCTTCGACAAAGCATAGGAAATATTCTTGGTAAACTGATTGACGTAAATAATAATGCAATCTTTCATTAATTTGTCATGCAGAATCATTGCAATAGAATTATAGGTAAGTTTTCAAGAATTCTCTTGCAATTATTCTGTATAACAAATGAATGAAATTTTCTATTATTATTTATGTTAAGCAGTTTACCATGAATGTATCCCATGCTTTGTCAAAGAGAAAATATTGATAATGCAATAAGAATAAATGTAAAGGCTCAAAAACTGATAATACAATAAAATTATCTAACAATTCCTTTAAAAGAAGTAGTTAATTTCAGAAATTATTAAATTAAATTTCCAATGACCAGTCCTAGACGATAGATTATTTATTGTCGAAATGAATTTTACCATGAAATTTGAATGAGTTTTTATGTTAGTTATAAAGAAATGTTAAATATTTTTATAAACTACTGTCTAGCTCCTGGGCTCTAGGCCTTTATTTACAATTCATCATTCTTGTTTTGGGGAAGCCCTTCCGACGAAAATACAGCACTCTTACGATATGGTCGGAATGTTATTGTTAATAGTAGTAGCCACCGGGTTTTTTTTTTTTTTTTTTTTTTTTACGTTTGAGGAACGAAAACGCGGAAGGTGGTAAGTCGAACATAACACACCCGTAAAACAACAGGTCATCACCTCTAGTATTAAACTAGCGTGAACTGTTTTCGTAGACAACGTTTTTCAACGGGACTTCAAGTATGTGGTAAAGCCAAATGTAGGTTTATATAATTTAGATTTACGGTTATGGTTGATATTTTCTCAGCTACAGAAATGTGAAAAATAAATTTGTAGCACATTTGAGGAGCTTGGTAATCATGTTTTTTTTTGTTAGCGGAAGGCATTTTTAAAACCATAAGGACACAGTTTGAGCTGACTCTCAGCTCGTCCTCCTTAAATTTTGTTTCGTCTGTGTCTCCGCTCTGCTTGACTTTCGCGCCGCCTACTCGGGTAGTCATGAACGCTAATTCAGGGTGATGTGCCTTTCCCCCTTTCCTCTTCCTTCCTCCTGATGCAATTCCCACTCCTCCTGCTCTACTTTCCCCTCCTTAACAACCCTCCCATCTGACCCCTACCTGTTTGCCTTTTCCCCTC